>PVJS01039779.1:0-18751 GCA_004027185.1 Glis glis | reverse complement strand
TGTTTAATTTTTTTTTGAAACAGGGTCTCACTAGGTTGCTGAGGCTGTCCTCCTGTCTCTGCCTCCCAAGTACTGGTCTGTAGGCATCACCATCATGCCTGGCTAGCCCTAGCCTTCTTGATGTAAGACCAGAAGTTGGATAATGAAGGAGGGTTACTTTCAGTGTTCTAAAAGGAAATTATAACTAGAAATGCATACTTAGCCAAACTATCATATAAGTTTAGGTGAGTAATCAGATGATCAACAACTCACAGCCTGTAATCCCAGTACTTGGGAAGCTGAGACAGGAGGATCATAGATTTGATGACAGCCTCAGCAACACAGTAAGGCTCTCAGAAACCTAGCAAGACTTTATTTTAAAACAAAAAATAAAAAGTTCTGGGGTGTAGCTCAGAGGTAGAATACCCCTGGATTCAATCCCCAGTACCACACACAAAAAGTTTAAAAACCTCAAAGAAAATTTTAACATGCACTCTTGCCTTGGGAAAATAACTTGTAAAGTAAATCATAGCATAGGAAGCTATGAGCTGCAGGAAATTAAACCAACATGAGTAAAAAAAAGGACTTCTCAGGCTTATGATCAAAAGAAGACCCCCTATATCAACTGTAGAGCCACCCTGAAAAGCAACTAGTTCAGATGGAGTAGGAGGGCAGATGGATAATCTACAGAGAAAAGGTAGAATTAATGTTGAGTTTATGGAAAAATTACTAGTTGGTGAGTGTCAGAAATGGTGTGACATGTGGGGGAAACTGGAGATAAAGTGTACAGATGAAAAAGCAAGGCAATGACTACTTTAAGGAAAAAAATCCAAGTATATCACTAAGAGAAGACCCAATTTGGCTGTCCATGATATGATATTGTGGATATTATAGTCATAAAAATATTCATGACTTAGGGATCAAAGCTTAATATAACTATGATGGTGGTGTAGAAGAGAAGTAAAGGAAAAGAGAGCCACTCTTCATCTACCACTCGAGGAAATCGCTACCTGAAATTGACAAATCAAGAAATAGCAATATTGTTTAGCAATGTGGAGATCAGTACCAGGAGCAACAGTTAAAGGAGACAGAGTAAGGCCAGGGATTGGTGTTTCCTAAGACAGTACTTTACACTCTGACTTTTTAAAATATGTATTACTTTGATAAAAAGTAAAACCTAAAAAGATACAAACTATAGTTGTATGATAAGTAAAGTTACAAGTATGTTAATTGTGTATATGAATGGGTAGGGCCTGGAATAATATAGAATAATATCCAAACATCCTCAGAGCCGACATGTAGAAATAAGGAGTGTTTGGAAGATTACATCAGAGAATACATAGAAAGTGCTTGGCATAGGTTTAGGCCCATTGCGATCACAAGTAAATGAGAGCTCTTGCTAAGGAAACAGAGAGAGGGAGGGAGAGAAGGAGAGAGAGAGGGAGGTTTTGTTCAGCCTCCTTTGAAGTAGGAAATGCCATCTGCACAGCCTCCCAATCAGTGTGTCTCCTGGGCAGCCTGTCCTCTTAGTGACCATCTACTTAAAGGGACTTTGTCAAGGTTGACAGCTTCAATTTAATATACATTAAAAAGAACTTAGCTTGTTTCCTCTGCTCCAAAAAGGCCTTCAGTGCCGGCGAGAGGGTCAGCTTCACCGTGAGGTTAAAAGGCTTGCTCAAGGAAAACACTCCCATGGTCCAGCGCCTCTCTAATCATTTCATTCTGTTTTTATGGTGTCCAAGTCTCACTTGGAAAGTGCTCTCTGCCACACATCCACATCACTGCAGGCCTGGTTCTGCCAGGTGAAAGTTCTTCTCTGGGCATAATTAGGTTCTTTTGGGCCCTGTTCAGTGTTCCCTTCCCTGAGGGTTGTGCTGTCAGGGGCCCTTCTGTGTACTCAAGTGGCTAGCAGGGACCTGGGATTCAGGCATCACAGAGCTGTTTCCCCGGGGAGTTCTGTGGCATCATATAAATCAGGTCCCAGGACAAACTAAGAGTTTGGAATATTGGGAAAGCATGAAGAGTGGAAAAACATAGCTAATAAATTGGGAAGTAGGCCGGGCGTGGTGGTGCACGCTTGTAATCCTAGTACTTTGGGAGGTGGAGACCGGAGGATCCAGGTTCGCAGCCAGCCTCAGCTCGCTCTCTCTCTCTCTCTACTTAGTGAGGCCCTCCACAACCTCGTGAGACCCGGTTTCAAAATAAAGTAAAAAAAAATAGGGCCGGGGGTGTAGCACAGAGGTAGAACGCCCCTGGGTTCAATCCCCGGCACCGCAAAAAATAAATAAATAAATAAATAAAATTGGGAAATGAAGATTAGAGACCAGATTTGGCTGACTCCAAGTTCTGGTCTCTGAAGATCGCCATGCCTGACCTTCAAATGGGGTGTCAAGAAGCATGGACTAGTAGAAAAAACTTCTACTTCCTGATTCTGCAAACCTGAACTACATCCTTGATCCCCTGACTTTCAAGTTTTCATGTACAAAAAGAGAATAATCATAGAGCTGGTCATTACCTTGATGAATTCGTGGTCAGAGTCACCAGACCAGGTCTGAAATGTACAGAAGATAAGAGTAGGGAACAGAAGTGTCAGACCAAGAGCACATAAAAGCAGCCCTCTCCCCAGGCCTTAGGGAGAGCCGGGAGCCTCAGACCATGGCTCAGGTCCGCTCTAGCCCATGCAGAGAGAGCCAGGAGCCCCAGACCATGGCTCAGGTCTGCTCTACCCCATGCAGGGAGAGCCAGGAGCCACAGACCATGGCTCAGGTCCACTCTACCCCATGTAGGGAGAGCTGGGAGCCCCAGACCATGGCTCAGGTCCGCTCTACCCCATGCAGGGAGCGCTGGGAGCCGCAGACCATGGCTCAGGTCCACTCTACACCATTTAGGGAGAGCTGGGAGCCCCAGACCATGGCTCAGGTCTGCTCTACCCCATGCAGGGAGAGCCAGGAGCCCCAGACCATGGCTCAGGTCCACTCTACCCCATGCAGAGAGAGCCGAGAGCTGCAGACCATGGCTCGGGTCCACTCTACCCCATGCAGGGAGAGCCGGGAGCCTCAGACCATCGCTCAGGTCCACTCTACCCCATGCCAGGAAGATCCGGGAGCCTCAGACCATGGCTCAGGTCCACTCTACCCCATGCAGGGAGAGCCGGGAGCCTCAGAGCATCGCTCAGGTCCACTCTACCCCATGCCAGGAAGAGCCGGGAGCCTCAGACCATGGCTCAGGTCCACTCTACCCCATGCAGGGAGAGCCGGGAGCCGCAGACCATGGCTCAGGTTTGCTCTACCCCATGCAGGGAGAGCCAGGAGCCGCAGAGCGGTCACTGCAGCAAGCCCAGCTCAGATGGAACCTCCCTCCTGCTGACTGGCTTTGACACGCCCTCATAGCGCACATCTCCCTGGCTGCTGCATTCTGTGGCTCTGGGACCTGATTCCCTGTGACTGTCCTCTTCCTTCTTGACCAAGCCAATTTCAACTCCCTTTCCTCGCCTTCTGATGCACAGCTCTGCCCAGCCCCTAGATTTCGTCAGCTCCCCCTACTGTAAGTTAAAGACTCTTCTTTGGCCCCTTTGGCAAGTTATAGGTCAGGCCAGAGCCTTGGAGCATGACCCCAAGGCCCAGGTATGGACCAGGGGCTCCTTCCTCCTTAGGCTGCTCATGACTGTCCTTTGAAGTTTCATGGTTCAATCTCAGTGGCTCTGGCCAACTTTGCACCAATTATGTCAAAGGAACATTTTCTGGCCTGGGTCTCCATTTTCTGTTTTCAGAGTGACAGCTGTCTTACCAGTTCTTGGTCAAAGATTAGTGAAAATGGGAAGGGAGGAAGAAAATTGCAGGGTGATTCAGGAAGACGGATGAGATAAGAGAGAAGGGGGGAATGAAGATGAGGAGTATAGGAAGGGAGAACAGAAGCAGAAGGTGGGGAGGGCTTGAGGAGGGAGAAGGAGCAGATGAGCACTCCTGCCTTGCCTGGCAGCCTCTACGCCTTGGATTCTGGAGTTCTGGCATGACACTAGGATGTAACAGGACCATCCCTGGCTTCAGCTCAGACCCGGAATCCAATCCTGCACTATATTCCCTCAAGCAAGTCTTTGTACCCTCCAAGTCTCCCTGTCCTCATCTGTTAACAGGAATGCCACCACCACCAGACAGGATTTTTTTACTTCATTTAATTTAAAAAAATTTATTAGTACATGGTATATTATAAATAATAGTGGGATTCATTGGTATATATCTGTACATACACATAACATAGGATTGTTTTGAAGATTGAAGTCAGGACATGAAGAGCAGGGGCACAGGACCCAGCACAGAGTAAGTGGTCAGTCAACAGTCCTCACTATGAGGATGATTAGCTTTGAGGGCCAAGGCGGCTGTGCTGACCGCAGGACACTGTAGCTTCCTCAGATCCCATGATGCTGCCATTTACCACTGCTGTGAGCAGTGTGATTTCGAGCAGTCCTATTCATTGTTTTCATTTGGGGAGAGGTTCTGCCCTCCAATCAACTTTCCTTCTTTGGTTAACTTCTTTTCATTAATTTTGTTGCACTTGCTCAGAGAAAAATCATATTTAAAAAAAATCAGGCAGGTTTTCAAATTAGCACTTGAAAGCAGTTGTAAATTCATAAGCCAAACCATCTGAGGGAGAGCCACCATCCCGGAGGACTGAACATCCGCATTTCATCTGTGTGTACACACAAATGTGCACTGGGGGGAGTGTAGGTGCCCTGAGGCCATGTGCACACCCACCAGTGGCAGGGACATCGATAACTCCATGCCCACTGCACTCACCCCCATCCTCCAAGGAACCCTTCAAATCCCTAGCTCCTGTGTTCAATTAAGTGCATTCAATTGGCTGCTGTAATTGAGTTCAGTTCAATTTCTCACTTCAGACTTGGAAAATTATGTGTAAGGAAAGATTCACATGCCTTTCTAATCAGCCAGAGTTGACAGGAGAAAAAAGAAAGAAAAAGAAAGAAAGAAAACTTCTGATCACTCAACCATTAAACAAATGCTGGCGACAGTGCCAGTCTAATTACTAGGTTACTAGAGGCTTCCGGTATTTTTAAAAACAATACCCTAAGTCTGGGGACCTCCACTCTCCAGAAACAATGGCTTCTCCCCTTTGCTTCTGCACAGGCTGCTTGGAGGTGATCTGAGAAGGGACTGGCCCTGCATGGGCAGCATGTACTAACACTTGATGGCAAGGCGGTAGCTCTAACCACCATTCGTGAGTCCACAGACACCATGCATTTTATTCCCATCCACTCTTGTGCTCCTTACCTCCTCTCCTAGTGGGAGGAACTTAAAATAGAGAAGAAACCTTCCTAGTAGCCTAGTTCTCAGTAGGCAAACAACCGAAACAACCCAAGTGCCCATTAATAGGTGAATGGATAAATCAATTGTAAGATACACACACAAACACACATTGGAATATAGTTCAGCATAGGACACATGCTACAACATGGATGGAGCTTGAAAATGGTGTGGTAAGTGAACAAAACATGATACAAAAGATCACATATTGTATGAATCCACTTTCACAAAATATCTGGAATAGGTAAACTCATAGAGACAAAAAGTAGATTACAGGTTGCCAAGAATTGGGAGGGAGGAATAAATGGAAAATTCTTGCTAAGTGGGTATAGACTTTCTATTTGAGGTGATTAAAAAAATGGATATAGCCCTGGTAGCTTGGTGCATGCGTTACTGTTTAACTTGGTGGGTCTGTAGGGAGAGGTCATCAGAGGTTTATAGTCAGCCACCATCTTACTCCACCCCCTCAAAAAATTTGGAATTAGCCATATGGTTGTACAACATTGCTAATATAATTAATGACATTGAACTGTCCAAATAGGGTTAAAATGGCACATTTTATGTTATATGTGTTTTGCCACAATAAAAGAAAAACATTTAAGATACAAAGGAAGAAATTAAAGATTAGTTAAGCCATTGTATCAATTAAGATTTGATTGGCTCCAATGTACAAACAAACAAACAAACCAGCCAAACTGATTTAGGAAAGGAGGGAATTTACTATGTATAGTAAGCTGAGCATTCTAGGGGTAGGGCTGGGTTTTTGGGACTTGTGCCTGATCTTTGTCCTTGTCCTTGCAGATTGTTTTGCTATCCTTCTCCCTGCACTCCATTTTGGGATCCTACACTGTCTGAACCATATGAATAGGGCTCCAGTAACGTGTGGCTTCCAACTGGCCTACCAATGAGAAAAACCAACAGAAGTAGGGAGGGAGGAACCAAGTGAAGTCACGGTGTTTATTCCCCTGGCTACCTCCCTACAGGGTCACTTCAGGCTTGCGATGTCCTTCAATCCAAGGTCACTGTCTTTCTCAAAGTGCCTTTCCCTCCCTTTGTAGTTTCTAGTAACTACCCTCTCCCACATCCCTTTGGACTTAGAGGTAGAACAGTTCCACTGTTACTGGCCATAAGTCACAGTATTTTTGTATTGTGTATTGTGTGTATTTTATTTTGTATTGTGTGGTCAAGCCCTCTTCTCCTCTACCCACACTGAAGAATCCCCTTATTAAACCTTGCTCATATTATCTAGTTCAAGTTTTCCTGTTGCCTCTGACCCTAATGAGATCTCATAGCATTTTCCACTGGAGCCTTGACTCCACATCTCTTAGCGCCATCTTTTTCTGGCTGCTCTCAGTCTTGAGTTTCCTGGTGGCCATAGTAGCAACAGTCCCTGCAATTTTCTTAGTTCCAGAACCTATGTGAAACACTAAGATTCTCATTCCCAAAAGCAACATCAAAATCCACACTTCCTCTTACTGATTCTGAGGGTGCTATGTGTCACTCCTTGCACTAGACGAAGGCTACATGCTACTGACTTGGGCTACTGCTCCATGTTGGATGAGCAGTGTGGGAGAGAGTAGTACCCCAGGGGAAAAGTCAAGAGACATTCGAAAGAAAGAGAGAAAGAAAGGAAGGAAGGAAGGAAGGGAGGGAAGGAGGGAAGGAAGCCACTTGGCAAAACCTACAACTGCACGAGAGTCACTTTCTCACAGCTGACAGGAATTCAAACCCAGCTCATCTGACTTCAAGCCATTGTTCTTCCCAGTATTCTACTTTTCCCAGGCAAACTTTCAGCCAGGAAGTTGGGTCTGGACTCAAGACAAAGAGGTTCATATAAGTGTTCCAGCAGAAATGACCATAAGAACCACACCAGGAAGGAGATAGGGCGACCGTTGCTAAGATGGAGAGGGACAATGGAATGCAAGAAGCACCCTCCTCCAGGCCATCCAAACAGAGTCACTCTATCATCTTGAGAGCCCAAGACATCACCAAGCATGACCCAGGCATCTGACCAAAAAGGAACAGAGTAGGAGAAGGTGTCTAGGAGAACAAATGTGGCAAGGACATGGGCAGGAAGTTGAATTTGGCAGGTCACATGTGACCTCTAGAACAGTTGGACTTCACGACAAACCATGGAAGTAACCAGGAGGAGTGTGCCTTGGAAGTGCGGGTTAGCCCCAACATGAGCCCTGTGCCTTGGAAAGCTAAGCTGCAAGGCAGTAGCCGACTCAGTATAAAATCTGTTTCATTGGTACTAATCAGGAACAATTAGAAGTCTTTCAGAAAATATTTGTTGAGCACCTGGCTCCAGACCTAGGCACTAAGTATGCAATGAATGACAAAGAAAGCCAGGCGTGGTGGCGCACATTTGTAATCCCAGTACTTGGGAGGCAGAGACCAGCGGATCTGGGTTCCGGGTCAGCCTCAGCTACTTAGTGAGGCCCTCCACAACTTTGTGAGACCCAGTTTCAAAATAAAGTATAAAAAAATAGGGCCGGGGGTGTAGCTCGAAGGTAGAACACCCCTGGGTTCAATCCCCGATACTGCAAAAAAAAAATGACAAAGAAAACAAAACCCTGTACTAGAGGACTATGCTATGGCAAGAGAGCAGAGCAGACAGGTCAGCGACATCTGACACATGGGCATTAGGTGCTGAGATTCAGTAATCACAGGGGATGCAGCCACTGAAGAGGATATTGGGCCATCTGCAGAGGGTCAGGAAAGGCTTCCTGGATGAAGGAACCCCTGGCTCAGTACTGAAAGTGTCTCTAGATTTTAGAGTAAAAGAGTTTAGAGTTCTGAGACCTGGATTCAAATCTCAGCCCTGTTAGCAAGGCACTTTTGGGACTTTATCAAGTTATGCCATGCATGGATCCCATCAGTTTTATCGGGGTATCCCTACAGGAGTCACTTTTTGAACACTCCCATCCCTGAACTGTGTTGAGTGTCTCTCCCTTGAGGTCAGAGAGCAGCGTATGTGACCCTCATCAAAATAGGATTCACTCTTCATTAAATAAATACAGGGCACTGACTGTGTATCAGGGGTGATGAGTAAAACTCTCACACAGTCATTATCATGACCTGCTCCTTCCACAGTGCTGGCTGCCCCGGCCCCCACCCACTGCGCTGCCTCCGCCCTGGAGCAAAGACCACGGCATGTGAATCCCCAGTGCACAGCACAGAGCTTAAGAAATACCACTCAGAATAAGTGAACGCACACGTGAATGAAAGAATGAATAAATGAGCTAAGTGATTTCTAAGATCCCTCCATCCTTAAAATGCTACAGAATCCTTTAAATGCTAAAGCACAGATGGTCCCTGGGGGAGACCAGGGAAGACAAAGAGGTGCCTGACTTGATCCAGGAAAGGATTCTCAGAGAAAATGAGTCTGTGGTTTTCAGAATATCACCCATATTACAATTACAGAAACCATCTTTATCCAGCCTTTAAATACAGGGCTCTTCTGGTTTGGTTGTTGATTGAGCCACAAAGCCTGTCTCCTTTCAGCAAACTTACAGACCTAAAGACCCAACAGAGGTCTGTCCAGAACATAATTTACCCTCTTTAGTTCTCTTTAATTTTATCCTCTCTTTTTTAATTATAAAAAACTACATGATCATTATTAAAAAAGCAAAAAAGTCAAGCAAATTCCTTCCCATCTGAGAGCTCAACCACCGCTACCATATTAGTATATTTCTTCCCAGGATATTTCTTAAGCATTATTTATCTTTATATTATATTATCAATACTTTTTTTTCCAAAATTTGTTCTGCTCAGTTTTGCTTAAGATTACATCAGAAGCATCTAACCATGCCATGAAAATACCTTCATAAAAATCATTTCAAATTGCTACAGAATGTTCTCTCCCATATAGATGAGTCACAATTTACATAACCAATCCCAGATCAGACATTTAGGTTATTTGCAATACTCGTTATTATAATAAGCAGCCCTGTGATAAACATGCTTGTGTAGAAAGCTGTATTTGCATTTCTGATCAGGTCCTTAGGACTGATTTGTGAAAGTAGAATTACTAGGTCAGAAGGTATAAACAGCTTTCAGCTATCCAGGATCACGTTATATTCTAAGTGATATTGCCCCAGCGTGGACCCCACCAACAAAGCATGAGGAAACTCTCTGCGTAGGTTGCTCTCTTATTTTCTCTTCTCCTCTTAACTTTGCTCATTTAATGTCACCCCTTCTCCTCATATAAAACTATCTTGCCAGGTCAGAAAAACCCAGGGAAAGAATGGAAGGGAGACTGCATTGGTGACACTTAGACCTTCTCCTCCTACCCAGCAAGGAAAAGCAAAGCTACTCAAGGCCCTGAAATTTTAATTCACCTGCCGGCAGCAGGAACCTGTTCCCTAAAGTTAGTCATTGCTCAGTAGCAGGCCCCCAAGAGAGAAAAAGAGAGAGAGAAAGCAACTGTGCAGGTGGCTGACAGCAGCTGTGTTCCATCATGCAGGTGAGAAATGGCCAGGGGCAGGAGGAGTGGTATCGACTTTCTGGACAGGAAGGACACATATTTTCCCATTGACTCAGGAGCAGGGGATGAAGGAGTCCATTGGACATGTGGGGAATTATTCAACTGGTCTTCCAAGGCCTGCATCAAATATCTCTATGACACATGACTGAGCCCAGGTTCAGGCACAACCCTACCTAGTCAGGGCCAGGAGAGGCCCACTTACATCTGGCTCAGAAAAACATCTTTGATCAAAGGGACTTGAGTCTGGGAGTCACAGCCAAAAGAAGCAGTTTAGAAGGAAGGCTGAAATCAGAGACCGTTAGAGCAAACACCTTGATTACAATCGAAGAAAGGACTGTGGAAGGAATGGGTCCAAGGTACCAAGGATAGATTGGTAGAGGCACAGTAGAAACAAGGTTCCCTGACTCCCATGCAGTGCGCTTTCTGCTACAATATTCTGTTTGTATTTTGTTCAGAGAGAGTTGGTCGATTGGATTTTATGGAAATGGAATTGTAACAAAGGCCAGGATGTATGGACAGACAGTCTCCACGGGTTGCCACCTTTCTCAGTAGGTTACATCCTCCTGTTCCCTGCCATGTTACTTTGTTCTGTGAGATGCAAGGATTTTTGCATATATGGGACTGTGTTTCTGAAATGCAATGCCTCTGGAACCCCACAGTCTGGTGACTCTCTTCTCCCTTCATCTTCCCCGCCCCTAAATCAGACATATGCTTCAAAAAACCAAGCTTGTTCAACCTAGGCCAAGCAAAAGTGCTGGGTGTGTTTCTTCTAAAAAATTTTTTCCCAAAGTGGAACCTGCTTAGTGAAAAGTTACCATAAAGACTGGCAGATGCAGACCCATGGAGGACTGGCACAACTATCAGGAGAGAAGGATGTGAGTGTTGAAGTCCAAGCTCTGCCACTTTGTAGCTACTGTTTCCAGCTTTGGTGTCTCCATCTTTATATTGGGCAGGAGCCATTATTGGGATGAGCAGAGATGTTGTGTGGGAAAGCTCTTTGCAAACTCCAAAGCACTCCTCCAAACATAAATTAGGTGTGTTTCTGAGTAAGAGGGTACCTGGGTTTGGGGGAGGAATGTGGCATTCAATGTACACAGCAACCGCCAACTGTCCTGTCCCTCCCCTGCCCTGGGAGCTGAGATCTTCCCTAGCCTTCTTGTGGCAGCTGACCCCTAGAGCAGTGCTTTTATTTGGGGGGGGGGTACTGGGCATTAAGTACAGGGGCATTCTACCTCTGGGCTACAGCCCCAGCCCTGTTTTATTCTTATTTTGAAGTAGAGTCTCACTAAGTTGCTGAGGGTCTTACCAAGTTGCTGAGGCTGGCACTGAACCACGATCCTCCTACCTCATTTTCCCAAATGCTGGAATTACAGGAGTGTGCTACCATGCCCAGCTTCAAAATAATTTTTAAAGCACATAATTCTTATTAGTAAAGGCATATTTCATGGGATACCCCCCAATGTATGAAATTGATAATAATCATATTGCTTTGGTTAGAATGTCTAGAAGGTAGGAAGGTGGGACAAAATTATATCTTTATTTTTTAACTCGTTAGGTGCCAACTCACAATGAAATATTTGTCCATTTATTCTGAAGACAGGAACACTCATGAATCTTTATTCTGGCTGTCCCATGTCTGCCTCCCAGCAGAACTTGGAAAGGGCTTCACCCAACTCTAGACACTTAAGATAAAGGGAAACTTCTTTGCTAGCCTGGGAGGCCTTCTTTCATACTTCTAACAAATGGTTGTTTTATTATTCATTCACTCATTCATTCATTTAAACATCTTATCTTTCAAGAGCAAGAGACTAGAAAGACTTTAAGAGTAGCTAGGGTTCTTATCCATAGTACAAAGAAGGTTGATATAGAGGAAAGAATTTGCATTTGAATTTATACAAATCTGGTTCCAGATTTATCTCCACTCCTTACTATCTAGGTAGTTCTGACAGGATTAGACAAATCCTGATCTCTTAATTGCCTCAGGACTCAGTTTCCTCAGTTGTAAAAAGCTGACCTCCTAGTGTTGCATTTTATGGAAGACCGTGTAGCTCTCAAAACACACACATCCCAGGAAAAGCTCTCCAAGCATTTCAAGTACTTACAGACACATTCGTTGTGTTACTCTTCATCTCACTAAATAGACTGAAAGCTGTGTGAAGGCAAGAACTAGAGCTGGTTTACCAGTGTCCCTAGAACCCAGCATGCCCCCACCACATACATTGAAGGAGTGAATGAGGGGCTTAGAATGATCTGGGCACTATGCCAAGCACTTGGCATGATCAGGTGGGTAAATCCTCACATGCCCTATCTCATAATCCTTTTTCTTTATGGATGAGGAATCCAAAGCCAATGGAGGTTAAATAAATGATCCTGGTTCATGTATCCAGTAGGAGACCATGTCTGATCTAACCAGCTCCCAAGGCTCTGCTTCAACCACCACACATAACCGCCTCCAGCCGGAGAATGGCAGTGGACTGAGAGGGCAGGGCCGTGCTTAGCAGGGAAGGACCATCAGGTGTCTCGGCAGAAAGAACAAGATAGAAAGAAGCAGAGGTATTCAGGGACTATCATGTGGTCCGGGGGCTCTGGGAAGCACGGAGAATGTGGCCACCAAGCAAAGGGTATGGGATTTATCTAAGGGCATCCAGGAACTCTTGGAGGGTTTTAATTAGGACAGCAGCACCTCCAGGCCTAGAAGAAGTTCCCTGGCAGTAAGGTGGAGGAGGGATGGAAATGGAGAGAATTCACTTAGGGAACCCCTTAGGCTGAGGCAGGGGTCTTACATTCAGATTCCCCATGCCCCCTGCCACCATCTGAGCCTGGATAAGTGATTCCCCTTCTCTGGTTTCATTCTTCTCATTTGTATAGTGGGGTGAAGTAGTCCCTGCCTTGTGGGGTGCCGTGAGGGGTGAACAGGATGTGGCATATACCTGACTGACACTCTTGAGCCTCTTTGTATTGTGCTACTAGAGGTGGAGAGAAATGATAAGTAGTGGAAGCATTTCAGATGTAGAATTTCCAATTTTAGCTACTGCTTGTAGGCAAGAGGTAAGAGAAAGAGAAATAGTCCAATGATCCTGGGTGTTGGTAAGGAATGGTAATGTCAACAGGGAGAATGTGGAGTTAGATACCACCTGCCCTGCCAGAATCCTGAGCCAAACTGTTCTCATGTCAGAAAGCACCTCATTCACTCCGCTCCCCCATGGCCAGGCACTAGGCGTTTTGAAACTGCTTAATTCTGTCTCATTCCAAACCAGGACTTATGGTCTGGGTAGCGAAAATAATATTGAGAAATGAAGAAAAACCTTCATGTTATTTTTCTACTCCTATTTATAAAGATTATTAATCATAACTAATATTTGTATAGTGCATTCCAGTTTACAGAACATTTTCATCTATATTGTTGTATCAGAGATCAGAGAAAATTCATCAAATATAACTGGTTTATTGAACAGTCTAAACTCAGCAGGGCACAAATAAAAACAGTTTTGCTTTTTCTCTAATCACCACCTTCAACCATGTTGTCACATCTCCTCTTCTCACCTCTTAATGACACAAAGGCAGAGTCCATATTTTCCTGGTTGCTTTTGGTCTAAAAATATCCAGCTTAGTTTGCAACTTCAGTCTCATATTCCCATTTAATGCTGTCCTCATCCTCTCCACACAAGGGCTGGGCAGGCCTTGGCCTGAGCAATTTGTCATGAAGGTAAGGAGGAGGTAAGCAGGGAATGGGAGACGTGTGCAAACAAGTTTCTCTTACCTGTCTGAGTTCTGTTGTGAGCTTCTCAGGATAAGCACAATGCCCCCTGGATGGCAGGCGTGTCATGGGTACATGTGAGAGTTCTGCAGGGGCCTGGCAGAGGCAGCTCTCTGACGAGGGAAGGAGCAAGCTCAGACCTTGACCACCCTCTTCCAAATCTGCACCACTGACCCAGCTCCCATCCTATAAAGATGGCCCTTTGCAGTCCTCACCCCTAGCAACCAGTCTTCTTGGATAAGATATGTGAGATAGCTCTCACTTGGCTACTTTCCATTGGGGACCTTTGGCTCCTGGGAAACTCAGCTCTCCTGGCCATTCCATACACTGAGAGTACAGGCTGCCCCACTGCTACTCTCTCCCACTTCTGACATCTCTGTCCAGTCTTCTGCAGCCCTGCTCAGATAGGCATGCAGTATACCAGTAATCCCACTGCAGAATCGGAAGCTATCTGGGGAAGGAGAAACCTGTCTCCCCTTTTTGCTGACAACCCTAATCTTTATGGAGGACTCTTCACCCTGCTCACGGGCTAGGATAATGAATTACAGCTAAAGGATTTCCCTCCATTTCCCTAGTCTCTTGTTTAAAAGACTGGAGAACGCAGTCGGGGCTGGGATGCCCCTGAACATTTTCCTTAGAACGTGCTACATTTTACCACGCTGTTGCCATCTTTCCCTTCTCTATTCAGTTACCTATGCTGTAAGTGTTTATGATCTTTCACCCTCTTCCCTTCTCTTCTCCTAAGGTGGAAGGATTCTAGCTATAGTATTAGCCCCAGGGTCCTCCTTTTTCAGCACAAAGCCAGGGAGGGCAGGAATGGGAGCAAAGAGAGACCAGAGGGCATGCCCAGGCTGGTTTATGAGAGTCTGAGCACAATTGGTGTCCAGAAGGAAAAAGCCTTTGGAGAAACTGTGACCAATGGAAAACATCAAGCAACATAATTATGGAGAAAACAATGTTTTAATACTGTTTGTTGTATGTTATGAACATACCCATGTGTCTCAGAGAGTATATGGTAAAGAGCTAAACTTGTCAATGACTTTGAATGTCATTTGGAAGTATGATATTGAAATGGGGTTGAGTTTCAGGTGATTGACGTTACCTTCCACAAATCATAACTCTGGAATGTTGGTATTATGGTTCCCATTTCTAAAATGTGGAATCTGAGGCATAAAGAGGTTAAGAGAGTTTTCCAGAATCATAAGTTTTATTAACTTCTGATTAAGTTATGACTAACTAGTATTGGTCTAACTTTAAGCACCAAAGCTTGCTACTATATCATACCATTACTATGTAATATCAAAGAGAACACTGTTCCTGATAGTATTCCAAATTCTATCCAAATTAGAATTGTGTGAGGAAAATACTTCCAGAAATGGTAAGAATGTATATGAGAGGAATTTAGTGATTTCCCCCAAATCCATTTCTATAAACTGAAGTTGGGGATACTGTGAAAGTCACCTTGAGGGAGCAAGCACTTAGTACCCTCCTAAGGATGTCCCCTATCCCCACCCCACAGCCACTCATAATTAGAACTCAGAAAGTCCAGTCATAGTTACCAGGCCCAAGCTGCTGCCTCTGGCAGGACCACCCAAGAGCTCCCTCCATGAGAGACAAAAAGCAATTCTTCGGAAAAGTGGATTCTCAGACTCCATCTGTAAATACAGGTACCTAGAGAGTGAAGGTGTAGGGTGGCAGGCTCTGGACTTGAATTCCAGACCATCCCACAATGGAGGAAGTGGAGATGATACCATGCAACAGCTTTCCAAGATTATACAACAATATAGAGCTCAACAAGGTGCCTGAGCTATGAGGAGCTTTTCAAAAGCTGAGCCCCTTCCCACAATCCATGATCCATGATTAGAGATGGTGTTTATATTCCTGACACTGCAGCTACCTGGCATAGAGGTCATCCTCCAAAAATGCTTCTGTGGCTTGTCCTAAACAAGATCCCACTTGGACAGGGTTCTCTAGATTAACAGAATACACAGAATGAGTATATTTTTAAAAAAGGGATTTATCAGATGGCTTACAGTTTGCAGCAATGTAGTCCCAGGTTCTGACTGCACGTGGAGGGTCAGAGGAACCAGTCGCTGGTCGAACGGTCTAAGAGCTGGAGTCTTAGGATTGGAGCAACCACTAATTCAGTCCCAGTCCAAGACGTGAAGATCAGAAAGCTTCTTCGGAGAAACGATGGTGGAGTTTCAGTTCCAAGAGCAGGAGGCCGAGAAGATAGAGCTCTTCGGAGAAAGGCGGAGCCGGCAGCTGACGATCTCAGGCGAGAGCAGATGCGCTTTCCTTGGAACGAGTCGCACACACTCTACGCGGCTTCTCCCTTTTTATCTAAGTCCGCACCTATCAGAATCCTGCTGCCTACATTCAGGGCAGGGCTTTCTCTTTAATCTGCTGTTACACACCCAAAATCACATAATCTTGGGTGTGTCATGATCAGGTCAAGTTGACAATTTAGATTAACTATCACACCACTCTAGTATGGAGAATATTATAATGGAACATTTGAGTCCTTTCACCGTGTTGAGAATCATCCAGGCCCACAGAGGTTCATCTGGTGCTTCTTTTTTCTTTATTTCTTCTCTAATACAAACAACAAAAGTGTATGGCTATACAATGCCTATTCACATAAATACATATAATGTGTTAATATGCATATACCATTAAATTATTACTGCTTCCTATGCTTTTATTTGGGATTGGTTTGGGTTTTTATTGAATATACTATATGCTACACACTTTGCTGTATCTCATTCGATCCTTATGATAGCCTTGGACGTCAGGAATTTGATTTTCAGTGTGTAGACGGAGGGACTAGGAACCATGGTGCATCATGATCTTTCTCAGGCCTCATGTTACGATGCCATGAGGCTGATGTTCTGATGGAGAAGCGAGATGTAGACATAGCAGTCTCATGTGTGACAGCCTTCTCAAGCTCAGACACCCCAATATCTAGCTGCACAGCTATAGGGATGGACACTATGAGGAAGGGACAGAACATTTTTGGTTCTATGGAAAGAGATGCCTAACCAGGACATTGCTATGGTTTGTTAGAGCATGGTCAAAGAAATTAAAAATGAAACTGTAGAAAAGGAATCAAGATCTCAAGAGAAAACATATTCTCAACTCTTTGTCCCACTCTTTATCTCTATCAGGAATGGAAGAAAATAGCAGTCAAACAACAGATGTTCAACTGGGTGGGACACTATGCAACTTTTTCAAGTGCTTCCATATCCATATGCATTGAGTCTTCATGTCAACACACATATAAATAAAACAAGGCTGGATTATTAGCTGCAGTTTGCAGGTACATCTTAGAGACCTGAAGTGACTTGCCCAAAATCACCCCCTGAATGAAAGAGCTGGAGGTAGCAGTTATAGGTCTCTGTCTGTCATTGGTTTTTCTTTTAAGATAAGTAAATCTAATCACAACTTTCTCCAACTGAAAATCTTCAATTATCTTGGAAAAATCTCTAAATCTTCCATGATCCCTGACTACATGATATATTTTGTCACTTGCCTCAACCCTATTTAAGCCAAGTTCTAGAATTTGCTAGCAGTGCATGCCCCCCATATACACTGTGCTGTTTCACCCCCACCCCAAGCCATTGTGTCTCATACTCTTCTTCCTGAGCTGATCATTCATACTACCAGTGTCCCCAGGCTGGGTAAGACACCCCTGAACTTTCAAAATCCAGCTTCCTCATCTCCTTTTCTGGGCAGCCTTTTCCCATCCCTTCAGGGGACTCACTGTTAGAAGTTGTTTTCTTGTGATGAGAGGTTTTTTTGTTTTGTTTTTTTCATATTTGAGCTGAAAGTATCTGCCTATAGCTTCATTTATCAGTATCTTGGAAAACATAAATATGAAGTCTATCCCCTCTTTAACATTCTTCAATGGTTGAAGAGCCCAGTATTGCTACCTACCCCCAACCCCCACACACACAGGTTACCCTCTTTGGATTAAAATTTTCATCTCTTTTCAACTGGACATGAATATAGATTCAAGTCTCTCATCATCCTGGTCAGTCTTCAGAGCACATGCTAAACTATTACAGCATTTTTGAAGAAGGGAAAAGAATATTCTAGGTATGACCTGACCAGCATGCAACATTGGGACCAACATGCAACCAGTATGTAGTTAACTGCATCTAGCATTCTACCAGCTGCTTTAACCAACATTATATCATTTTAAATCCTCATTAAATAATGCAATGGTATCATCTCCCATTTGCCTGTAAGGAAATTGAAGCTCCGAAAGATTAAATGACTTGCCCGAGGACACAGAACTGGTAGGTAGAAGAGCAGGAATCCAAACCTTGATCTGAACAGCACTAAGCCTATGCTCTTTCTACTACATGGTAGGATTGCTCCTCTTTTCTCTAAATATTGCACTTCAATTAATTCAGCTGCCCAAGGGAATCAAATATAGAAACCACAGCCTTTTGTTTTACTCTGCCAAGTGCTAGCGATCATCTTGAATTTTCTAGAACCCAGATGATTTTCTGCCTTGACCTTGTGAAGGTCAAAACTGTGATCTTCTTTTCCCCTCTTCAAGAAAATTAAAATAATTGGTGTTTCCCATCTCATCTGCTTCTCTGCATCTCCACTATTGTGCCAGTTGCTGAACAAACATGCGACCTAAAATAGTCACATCTTTACCATTCTCCATCTGCTTTATTGGTTTCTTTAAATAAAATATGGCTGTGATGAATAATACCATCTAATTGAAAATGTGCATATTACAGATCATTGCTTCAAGTGGCTTTCTAGAGTACCCTGATGGGGACCACAGACCTCAATGGCTCTCAGAAGTACCATGAAATCACTTGGATAGTGTCCACAGTCCACCTCTCAGCCATGAAAAACCAATATTGATGTTCCCACTGTCTATTATAGCCAACATTGTCCAAGAATTCAACTAACAGGATACAGAGGGACCATATTCAGGCACTGTCCACCATACCCCAGCCACCTAACAATGAAAGGGTTGGTTCAATAATACATTTATTAAATATAAGTATGAATGAACAGAAGGATAGACATGAGGATGAGTGGATGGACAGGTGGTTAGATAGATAGATGAAAAGATAGGGAAAGAAAGGAAACATGGGAGCCGGGCGTGGTGGCACACGCTTGTAATCTCAGTACTTTGGGAGGCAGAGACCGGAGGATCCGGGTTCGCGGCCAGCCTCAGCT
>PVJS01039778.1:0-18750 GCA_004027185.1 Glis glis | reverse complement strand
TTTTTTTTTTTTTTTTTTTTGCGGTACCGGGGATTGAACCCAGGGGCTACACCCCTGGCCCTATTTTTTATACTTTATTTTGAAACCGGGTCTCATGAAGTTGCGGAGGGCCTCACTAAGTAGAGAGAGAGAGCTGAGGCTGGCCACGAACCCAGATCCTCCGGTCTCTGCCTCCCAAAGTACTGGGATTACAAGCGTTCGCCACCACACCCGGCCATGTTTTACTTTTTTAACTGACTCATTATTAAAGATTTGGCAGAGTTCACAAAGAATTCTGCATTTCTCTCTTCTGGTGAAATCTGTCAGCCCTAGGCATATATTCCTGCATAGGCACAATCAGCTAGAAATGTGGATCCATCGCCACCTTTAGATAAAGTGTAACTTCCCAGTTGGTAACAGTCCTCTCTGTAGCCTACTGTTTACCACCAATGCCGGGCCCATTGCCATTGGTCAGGAAGCTTGCTTTACTACTCCCTATTCACCTCAACCCCCCCCCTTATTTTGCAGTACTGGGGATGGAACCCAGGGGCATTCTACTTCTGGGCTATACCCCCAGCCCTGTTTTTTTTTTTTTTATTCTTTATTTTGAAACAGGGTCTCACTAAGTTGCAGAGGGCCTAAGTAGCTGAGGCTGGCTGCGAACCTGGATCCTCCGGTCTCAGCCTTCCAAGTACTGGAATTAACAAGCTTGCACCACCACTCTCAAACCTCTTTAATGAGGATAAATGAAAAGTAAAAGAGGAAGGCTATGTGTTTCAAGAACAATATAGCACAGTGTTTTTGTTTCTGAAAGTAGAGATATAGTCAGGCATTTGTTAGGGTTAGGCCAGTAGTGTTTGTATGTGTTCAAGTATTCAACAGCATTGCTCATACAACTTAACACTCAGTTCCTATTAGAGAGATTTTGAGCTCCAAGCTTCAGCAGCTTCCAGCCTGCCTCAAGCTTGGCCTCGAATGCCCTATGAACAGAGCCTTCTCCTCAGGAGCCCTCGTCAGGGTCCCTTTCCAGAACTGCTGAAGCTCTCCAGCAGTCTGTTTTTAGATCTCACTATTGCTTTCTGTCTGCTCCTTTCGACTTGATGCTCTGAATCTCTCCTCTTCTGTCCAGAGATGAGAACTGCTTCAAATAGCCCCTGTACCAAAATCACAGGCCAGATAGAATGAATGATATAATTCACCCATTCAGCTATACTTTGCCAAATATCTGCTATTACCACCTGTGTTAGGTCTGACAGCAAAACAATGAGAAAAATAGACCCAGTTGCTATCAACACACAGCTTATGTTCTAGAGAGAGAGGAATGGGCAATAAAGGTACAAGCAATTAATAGGTAATGGGCTGTGAAGAAAAGTAGCAGGTCAAGAAGATATGGACTGAAGATGGAGAGGGGGAGCTATATTTATAGTGTTATCACCTTAAAGGAAGTAACTTTTGATCTGAGGGCTGAATGAGGCAATAGAGAAAGCCCGGGGTGGGCTGGGGAAGAGGATGTCAGACAGGGAACCTCAGGTGCCAGGATCCTGGAGGGGAAGCACAGTTGAAGTTCAGGAGCAGCAAGAACTACAGTGGGGGTGGGGAGCTCAGGCTGGATCACACCGGGACTTGTAGGCCATTCTAAGATGTTGGGATTCAATCCTCAGGGTACTGGACATGACTGGAGTTTTTCCTAGAGAGAAATGATCAAATCTAATTTACCACATCCAATACAAGCTGCAACTTCTGAGACCCCTCTTCGGAGGGGAGATCAGATGCAATACAACTCTTACATATTACAGTTTTAATTGAATTTATTAGTGACCATCTAATTTATTTTAACCAACACCAGCTTTAGATTGTGCCCACACATGATTTTTGTTTATTTTTTGTTTTATTTTTTTCCTAACAATATGATTTCTGCCACAGAATTAGAGATAGAAAAGTGATGGACGAGAACAGTGATGATTATATGAAAAATGGCATCAGTTTCTCTCTGAAAGCAAATAGAGTAGGATAAGTGGATGTAGCCTCATTCAATGGTCAAATACATATAGATCTATATCTATATCTATATATATCTATATCTATATCTTTATCTATACATATATATATGATCAAGCTATTTATTTTCTCCTCAATGGATATCAAATACCTTTATAACAATGGAAGCATCTAAGCATTTTGGAAAGGAGAGGTCTCTTGATTATTACTAAAATAAGGTAACTTTCATTAACATGGATATATATACATATATATGTATTATTTTTTTCAGTGCCCAGGAGGAGCATTTACACCCAATATGCGGACTACCAAGGAGTTCCCAGATGATGTTGTCACTTTTATTCGGAACCATCCTCTCATGTACAATTCCATCTACCCTATCCACAGAAGGCCTTTGATTGTTCGCATAGGCACTGACTACAAGTACACAAAGATAGCTGTGGATCGAGTGAATGCTGCTGATGGTCGATACCATGTCTTGTTTCTTGGGACCGGTGAGTTCTTGAGTTAAAGCTATTCTTTAAATAGGTGTACTGTCATATAGGTCATAGGTTAGGACTATGATAATGAAACTAGAAAGACTCTAATGTTTAATTCTGTCTGGCATTTTACTGAGGTATTTAATCTCTCTATTCCTCAATTTTGACATCTGTAAATGGAGCTAATAAGATAGATTACCTTATAGAGTTGTTGTGAGAAACAAATAAGATAATATATGCAAAACATCTAGAAAATGCCTGGCACACATTAAAGTCAAATTTAAAAATGGGCTGGGAAGAAATTATAAGTGTGGATAAGTATTCTTCTGAAGTAAACCAAATTCTGTGACTTCTTGATACCTGGGGCTGTTTTCTACGGGAAATGATAATGATAGTATGTTCTATATAAAATCTGCAAGCAAATTTAACTCAAATGTAGGCAGGTTTCTTGAAAAAACTAATCCTGCTGTTTTAATACATTCATAAATTCTAATATGTCAGTTTATTTTAACAGAAGTTGAGTGAAAACTCTTGTTTATAGACTTAGCATGATAAGCTGTAAATGTTTTATAACAGTGATTCTCAAAGTGTGATCCTCAGACCAGCAACATCAGTATGACTGAGGACTTGTTAGAAATACACATTTTCAGGCCCCATTTCAGGCATCCTAAGAATGAGACTCAGCCATCTGCATGTTAGCAAGCCCTTCTAGTAATTCTAATGCAACCTACAGTTTGAGAACCACTGTACAAGGGAAAGAAACCTTGTTTTACTGGTCAGGCAGTTTACTTAACAAAATGCCCTCTAGGTTTATCCATCTTGTTGCAAAAGACAGAATTTCACATGTCCCTGACTACCTTACCAGCAGTGGTAAAATCTCATCACTTGTCTTATTACAATATCAGAACTACTCCATGAAATATGCTAGTTTCTCTTATAATTTGGGAAACAGACATAAAAGGTGTCTGTAAAAGTCATTATAAAATATGATAGTGATGGAAGATGTATTCTGAATTAAAGAATGGTGCTCATACTTCAATCGATTTAAAAATGTAGTTACCTTTTCTTGGGTAAATAAAATTTCCAAAGTGTATTTTTCTTATTACCTTATTTTATCCCTTTTTATTCTTGTACTAAAAACCTCAAATCTGAATCTTTCATTCTCACACAATTTCAGCTTGAAATTTCATATCTTGAGAATCTTCTAAAAGGTACTATTTGGCATCCTCTTCCATGCTTGGTCATATCTGAGTTTTCATAGGACTGTCTTTGCCCAAAGCTGAGGAATCACTCCTCCTTTCCAGACTAAGGAATCCTCACCCTGCTCTTAAGTATCCCTGCTATCCTGCCATCTACAAGACCTGTCTTACCAATTATATTCTTAATCACTTTATTTTTTATTTTGCATTGAATCTTTTTTTTTTTTTTGGCGGTACCGGGGATTGAACGCAGGGGCGTTCTACCTCCGCACTACGCCCCCCGCCCTATTTTTTATACTTTTACTTTGAAACCGGGTCTCACGAAGTTGCGGAGGGCCCCACTAAGGAGAGAGAGAGAGAGAGAGATAGAGAGAACGCTGAGGCTGGCCGCGAACCAGGATCCTCCAGTCTCCGCCTCCCAAAGTACTGGGATGACAAGCGTGCGCCACCATGCCCGGCTTGCACTAAATCTTGTGCTAGCTGGGCGTGGTGACGCATGCTTGTCATCCCAGTTCTTGGGAGGCTGAGACCAGAGGATCAGGTTCGTGGCCAGCCTCATCTACTTAGTGAGACTTCTGCAACTTAGTGAGACCCTGTTTCAAAATAAAGAATAAAAAAAAAAATAGGGCTGGAGGTGTAGCTCAGAGGTAGAGTGCCCCTGGGTTCAATCCCCAGTACTACAAAAAAAAAAAAATCTTGTGCTAGGATATAACACTAGTTGTACATCTTTGTCCACTGCCATCTCTATCCAACTCCTGATTTCCCCAGGGTCTTGAATTTTCTTGTGATAAGAAAATACAGTCTTTTTAACCAGTGCAATACCTCTGTCCTCTTTACATTATTTGGCCCTATAGAATCTCTTTTTGTCTATTGCTTCATTAGCAGGCTTCCCCCGCCCATAAGTGTGGGTGTATCCAGAATTCTGCCCATGGTCCTCTTCTTTTTGTATAGTCTTTGGTCATCTCATTTATTCATTTAGCTTCTCTTGTCTATTCTGTGGAAACAAGTCCAAAATGTGTATCATTAGTCCTTGCCATTTTCTAAGCTTAGTATTTGAATTTACAATTTACTGGTAGATAACACACATTGTGTAACCCATTAACATTTCAAACATCATGCTTCAAACTCAATTTATCCTCTTCTGAGACTTTCTAACCAACACTTAATCCAATGTCCCACATTTGTATTCACTTCGTCACGTTCCTCTCACGTCTCTATTTCTCTATGATATCTAATTTCTCTAGAGGCAGACCTGGTTAGCTCAACAAATATTTGTCAAAGTAAATTGAAAAATCATAACTATGTCCATTGTTACTTATGAAATAAAACAGATTCATAAGTGCCTGAGAAACCTAACCTTCATTTGCATATAAGCCGTGTTCTCTAAAAATGTAGAATCCAGGTAAATGAATAAAGAGAATTCCTTTTAGATTCAGCTCAGTTCATCCAACATGGAGTTTGTGTTTTTTAAAAATATTTTTACCCCAAAGCAAAATGGTAATTTAGTCTCACCTCTCCCTAATGTCTATTACCCAAGGAGGTTAAAAAAATGATTTGCTTTTTTTTTCTTTTGAAGCCTGACTGAAAGGTGGACTTGATGCCCACAAATTGCTTTTTTTCATGAAAATCTACATAAAATATGTAGATTTCATGGATGTTATTCTCAAGCCTTTTTAAACTGTTCAGCAGTGTTTATTCAGACAGAAGACAGCAAGAAACATGCTTTTGCACAAAATCTTTGGCTTTTCTTACCACATAAGTTCCTGGCACCTTTACATAGACTTTTTATGTTGGTATTTAAACACTTGTGTCATTTGCAAAAACAGCATTCAGACACATGGTTTTAATTGTAGTGGGAAGCTTCAGGAATGATTGCTTACAAAGCTCATGAGTATCTTGAGAAATCCGTTCTCATAGGAAAATGTGTGCCATGGCCACACCTTGCCAATAGCATACTTCTGAAGGGATGGGGACTAATTCAGCCATTGATCCTCAGCCACATTGTCATGCCAGCCTGCACCTACTTTTTTTTTTTTTTGCCGTACTAGGGATTGAATCCAGGGGAAGTCTACCTCCAAACTCCGCCCCTAGTCCTATTTTTTATTCTTTATTTTGAAACAGGGTCCCACTAAGTTGCAGAGGGCCTCACTAAGTAGCTGAGGCTGGCCATGAACCTGCGATCCTCCTGTCTCAGCCTCCCAAGTACTGGGATTACAAGGGTGTGCCACCATGCCCGGCTGCACCCTACTTTTTAGACAGAGATTTTACCTAAAACTCTATTAACAAGTATGTTGATATAAAATATTTGTTGCCCAAGTAGTTCTTGGATTGCTCGGGTTACAAAAAGAGTTGGGCTTGTCTGTCAGTCACTAAGCGGGAATCATATAGTCTTTTTGGAAATGGCTTTTGGGAGAATCGCTTGTCATTGTCCCAGGATTTCTTGGCTTTGTGTATTTAAATGGAAGAATAGCATTTCTTGGGTGTTGCCAAATTCCCAAGAACAAGAGAGCCATTCCACTGTTATAAATAGATAATGATAGTGAGTGAAGCTTCAATCCTGGCTTCCCTTCTTCTATATCATCTTGAGACATTCAGGGAATTCAGTGAAAACATCAGTTGTCAAGGAAGAAGCCACAGGGAAAATTTATGTGACAGTTCATTGGAATGTAAGTAGGATATAATGTAACTGTATCCAAAAGGAATCTTATGGATGATTTTGTAGCTCACAGAATCTCCATGGTAGTTGTGTGGGCTCAATTCCTGGTAACTGTTATAATGAGCTCATTAATTCATTACAGTCTACAACTGTGGCTGGGTCTGAGATGCTAGTAATCTGGCCTTTCATGCTCATTGGGTCACCTCAGATACCAGATGCCAAGCAAAATAAACAAACAAATGAAAAAGAAGAAAGAAATAGGGAGGAAGAGAAGGAGGGAGGCAGGCAGGGAGGGAGGTTTGTTCCTTTATCATTTATTTATTTATTTATTTATTTATTGTGGAACTGGGGATTGAACCCAGGGGCATTCTACCTCTGAGCTACACCCCCAGACCTATTTTTTATTCTTTATTTTGAAACAGGGTCTCACTAAGTTGTGGAGGGTCTCGCTAAGTAGATGAGGCTGGCCAGAAACCCAGATCCTCTGGTCTCAGCCTCCCAAGTACTGGGATTACAAGCATGAGCCACCACACCGGGCTCTTTTATTTCTTAACAGTTAGCATTGTCAATAACTAGCCTAAGGCTTGTCCAGCCATAACCTACAGACCAAACCTAGTCCACTGCAAGTTCTGTATGATACATAAGCCAAGAATGTTGTTTTGTGTTATTATAGAGCTAAAAAAATTAAAAGATTTCATCTAAAAGAGTTTAGATTTCAGTGTTCATAAAGTTTTATTAGAACATAGCCACACTCATTCATTACATATAGTCTGTGGCTACTTTTGTGCTATAATGGCAGAGTTGCCCTTTAGCCTACAAAGCCTAAAATATATATTGCTTGGCCTTTTTGGGAAAAAGTTCACCGACCTCTGTTTTGGTTGATGATTGCAAAATTTTTGTAAAATCAACCTTCTTAAGCTATTTTCTAATATGTAGAGGTAATATGGAGATTTATAGCATTGCCCCAAATAAATATTCCTCCTTTCATCTGAATAAAAACTACCGTACTATTTTATTAAAATTTAAACTGAAAGCCAAGTATGCTTAATTATTTTCCTACTTATTCCTGCTACTACTCTTTCTGAGAAAAATCATGGCTGAAAAAACCTACACACACATATATATATATATATATATATATATATATATATATGTCAGTGCTTTGTTTTATTCTATCATATTTGTTTAATTTATTTCTCTCCTTTTTAATCTTTAGGCAGGGCTGTAAAGCAGCAGGCCAGGGCTCTCACAGGATTAACATTTCTATTTTAACTTTGCCACGTACTGTGTACATCCAGGCGATTTGTTCAAAGCTGAATGTATTATACAGTTAAGAGATTTTTGCCTGTTTCCCTTTTACTTCTAGAGTTATGAAAATATTTAAGTGTCTGGGTCAGGTTCAGACACATTCTGTAAATTTTTATTTTTAGCATGAATCATAATGACATGTGGCTTTTGATGGAAGAGTGAGAGTATTCTTGTGAATGAGTGTGAAAGGTTTAGGAAGATTTAATGTCATTATGAATTTTTAATGCAGGGTCGATACACAGGGGCTTTTGCCAAACTGTTATAATTCAGTGCATACTGTTCCAGGCTTCTTACTCGCTTCCGTTTAACTGGGTGAGTACTAAGTTGGAAGTTTGGCTCCAGTGAGACATTTGAAAGCGTTGAGTTTTGAAGTGTGTGCCACATATGTGACTAAAGCCTTAAAGTGCTTGCCTTGCAGCCTTAGAGGATAACTGGCTTCCTGGTAACTAGCGGTTCTGGCAGTTGAAGCTCTTGGAATGGCACACTTAGTGAACTGAGGAGCCAGGAATTCTGATTTGCAAAGAACTCCCTAAAATACTCCATGTAAAATTTGATAGCTGGACCAGTGCATTTGAGTTCAGAAAATACTGTCAGTTGGAAGTTGTGCACCAATGCCACTCTAAGGATGATGTCCAGGTCCCCCCCTTTATTTAGGAGTAAGCAGCAAATCTCTTTGTAAGTCACTGGTTTTTAATAACATGTGGGTCACTGGTTTCCAAAGCAGAATCTAGAAACTTCTGAGAGTTCACCACAGATTCTGCAGGGATTTCACAGTAGGCCATACTAGCGGAACAGAGTAGATGATGGCTGAAATGACGGGAGAAAAATGATAAATCATAGTGTCTTGACTGCTTGATGTAGAAGTGTAGCAAAAAGGGATATGTGAAAAGAAAGCAACAACAACAACAAAGGAAGATAGCCCATAAATGTTCTCATTTAACTATTAGCTTAAAAAGACAATTTAAACAATTATGTGGTTTATTGCTGAAAAAATATTTCAAAAAGCAGAATTATTTTCTTTTAAGCTACTCTTCAGACATATTCTTTTAGGGATGCTGTAAAGTCTTACATAAATGGTTTCATAAACTTTAGTATTGCTAGGCTGTTTGAACGACCCCTGTATTTATTTACTATTCTACTTTTTAGGCAAACAAGTATACTTTTTCTTCAGCTTTTTAAGTATTTTGTTATTATTATATGCTAACTTTTTTTTTGTGGTACCAGGGATTGAATGCAGGGGCGTTCTACCTCCGCGCTACGCCCCCGGCCCTATTTTTTTATGCTTTATTTTGAAACTGGGTCTCACGAAGTTGCGGAGGGCCTCACTAGACAGAGAGAGAGAGAGAGAGAGAGAGAGAGAGAGAGAGGAGAGAGAGAGGAGAGAGAGAAAGCGTGCGTGCTGAGGCTGGCCGCGAACCCGGATCCTCTGGTCTCCGCCTCCCAAAGTACTGGGATTACAAGCGTGCGCCACCACGCCCGGCATATATGCTAACTTTTGATGGTATGTTATGTGAATTGTCTCTTCCAATCACTGTAAATACTCTATGAGGAAATGTAAGAATGTAGCCCCATGTGGGCAGAAGTACTTTCAGATTTATTCATTGCTATGGCTGCAGAAGCTAATCTAATGCATGCTCAAAGTAACTGCTCAATAGCTATTATTTGAATGAGTGAGTGAATGATTTGCACTTACTACCATCCACTGTGATCTGCTGGAATCACAGTGGATGGTAGATTAGAAGGATTTGTATTCTGGCTGTATCATTTACTAAGTATCCACATGATCTTAACTTTCACATTCTAAACATTTACCCTCTTCCCAGTCCTATCTCATTTGCCATCGCCGCTTTATATTGTTTTCCTTTAATGAAGTGAGCTTCATTTGTATTTCCTCATTTGACTATGATTTAAATGTCTTAGTCACACATGTCACAATAATGGTGCTGATGTGTTGACACTCAACTTAGCCCTGGCATTCCTTCCTCTGAGTGACATCACTCACTTAACTCCTCCACATGTTGTCACCAAGTCTTACATGTGAACAAGATGCATCTTACAAGGTGACAGAGAAGATTTGGACAACCTTTGCCTTGTAATAGTCTGGATTTTTGTGTGTAAACTAACTAACCGAACTAGAATTTAACCTTTGGATTTGCTACGTGTTCGTTGGTTACCTTATTTAGAAATGAAGGAGCTAAACCTATTTGGGGAAAGGGAAAGAATGCAAAAATGGAGTAGGACTTTACCTTAGCTTTTGATGGGTCCCTAAATTTTTGCACTTTTAAAATTTGTTTTAAAATGGGTATTACATCTCTATTCAACATGTCTTCCATATTCATCAAAACACACATAAAACTCTGTGTCATGGTTCAATGGATTCTGCATAGCTGACATATATTTGGAGGATTTCAGAATCTCACACAAGGACAGAGTGCCTCTCCTCTCTGCAGGAGGAGAGATGCAGTGATTGGCTCATTGACTATGGAATCGCTGATGTTTCTCTAGGTGACTTGAGAACAATGGCAGTCAGCCCTCACCCCTGTGTGTTGTCTCTATTTAACCCACTACTCACATGAATCTAAGAAAAATTCCAACCTGAAGACATTAATTCATGAGGGCTATTATCTGCGTGTCAAGACTAAATAGCCACACTATGTTTTTGTTCTTGATGTGCTGCCAGGTCTCCCTGAGGCCCTCTTGGCAGCCTTTGTCATTGTGAGAAGAATTCACGGCCTCCTGCCTGGCCAGGCCGGGCCTGCTCTCTGTGACTGCCCAACTACCCGTAGGAGGTCTGTAGCTGTCAGTCCTGGTGGTGGTTTGTGTGGAAAGCCAGCTTTAAAAATATATATATATTGAATTGGGAAGAGTTCAAGTTCTAGAAAATGGAAGGAAATGTTTCATTTTAGAATGTAAAATGTAGTGTAAATTGGAACAAAAAGATTTGAAGCTAGAGTTTCTGAGGTAAGTCTGTGGTTATTGAAATCATATGTGTTTTACTTTAGTTATACTTATTTTTCTCTTCCACTAATGTAGTAGCAGAATAATGACTCCCCCTTAAAAATTTCTACCTCCTAATTTTCTGAACCTGCAGATAGGTTACCTTAATTGGCAAAAGGGACTTGCAGGCATGTTTGATGTTTTTGGCCTTGAGACAGAGAGATTTTCCTGGATTGCCTGGATATGCCCAATCTAATCACATGACTCCTTACAATCAGAGAAGGGAGAGGTAGAGGGAGATGTGACAGTGGAAGAGGTGTCAGAGAAATGACACTTTGCTGGCCTTGGAGATAGATGCTGTATTTCCATTTACCAAGGAAAGTAGGTGACCTCTAAAAGCTAAAAAACACAGGGAAACAGAGTCTCCCTAGAATATACAGAAAAGAATGCAGCCTCTCAAAACTTTGAGTTCAGTACACTGAGTGTGTTGGACTTTCAGTCCCCAGAAGTCTAAGATAATAAATGTGTGTTGTTTGAAGACTAAGTTGATGATCATTTATTTATGGCAGCAGTATAAACTCATACAACTACCCTTTGAATTCTAGCTTAACTGGTGCATTTCTAAAGTGTAGGTGTGTGTGCGTGTGTGTGTGTGTGTGTGTGTGTGTTACCGGGGATTGAACCCAAGGGTGGCCATTCTACCTCCAAGGTACACCCTCAGCCCCCCCCTTTTTTATGGTTTGAAACAGGGTCTTTCTAGGTTGCTGAGAGTCTCATTAAATTGTTAAGGCTGGTCTTGAACCTGCGATACTCCTGTCTCAGCCTCCCAAGTACTGGGATTTCAGGCATGTACCACCATGCCCGGCCTCTAAAGAACCTTTTAAATAAAGATTAATCAATTCTGATGTTTTAAAACTTTCAAATAAAAAACCTTACTGATTAATGCAAAAAGATAGCATGTTATGTCCTCTATTTTTTCTCAATTAGTGTGGATGTACTGCCATGGCAGTACATCACATCTATGATGTTTATTCATTCATTAGAATTGATCGAGCCTACTGGATGCCAGGACTTACGATGTATAAAAAATAGCAACATCATTTTCCTCTAAGGATCTTATGGACCAATGAAAGAGAAGAGTTAATCCAATCCAATAAATATTTATTGAGCATTAGACTGGCTGCCTGATACACCTTTTAGGTATTCGGTTGCTGCATAATGGTATTACTAGTATAAAAACACACATATTTATTATATCATCGCCTCCATGGAGAATGGCTAAGCTGACTCTCTGATCAGAGACTCACAAGGTTGCAGTCACTGTAGACCAGGCTGCATTCCTTTCAGGAGTTCATCATCTCCATCCAAATTCACATGGTTTTGGCAAAATAAGGTTTCTTGCTGTCAGAGAAACAATGCCCTTGGCTCCTTAAGACCACCCACAGTTCGCTGCCACATGGATCTCTTCATTAGCTATTCTAAACAGCCTGCCTCCTCAAGGCTGTCAGAGTTTCTCCCTTGAATGTTAGGACTGGGTCTCATACAACAGCATCATCGTGACCTTTGCATTTTCTATTGGATAGAAGCAAATCACAGGTGCTCAAGAGGAAGAGTTAGACAAGGTGTGAATCTGCAGAGGTCACTTCAGAGTTTTCACCCACTGCCCATATACATTTCAAACAAACCACGTTGGCAATGATGTGGAGGACACACTAAAGACAGAGAAAAGAAGATGTTTGCAACCCATGGGCTTGAAATGATGAGCGTTCAAGACAGGAGTTAGAAATAGAAGGTTGAGAGGGATTATTCTGTTCAAGAATTATTTAGGAGGAGGAAAGGACCTGATGATAACAAATTCATTTGTGGTTTGATTTGTGGATTTGTAGCTTTTCAAATAGGTAAATAAAAATAAGTGCCTTGGCTGATCAAGGCAATATAAAAATCAGCAAGCTGGTTTGGAAAGTGATAAATTCCTTTTTGAATGGCACACCTGTCCTTTCCTTTGACCTATTGTGCACCAGAGACTGAATTAATCACTTAAAATAATTACCTCATAGCAGCCCAGTGAGGTAGAATCATTCTCCCCATTTTACAGCTGTACAACTGATGCTTTGAGAGATCACATTGCTTGCTTAGGATTGTGAAGCTATTGGAAACAGTAATTAAACTTAAACCCAAGTCTGTGTCACACTGGGTTGAAGATTCGGTGGACTATGTAGATGGATAAGTCAAAGAGGGTGTCACTACAGATGCACTTCAGCAGAGAGGACTGTGCTGGAGATGAGATAGGAGAGTCATCAGCAGTGCTGGTGTTAGCTGAATCCTTGACAATGGTTGAGGTCACTCCAGGAGACGATGAAGATAAAGATTTTACCCTGAGAGCATATGTAAGAGCTGAGGAAATAAAGAACATTTTCCAAGAAGATAGAGAAGGAGTGAACCTAAAAGTAGTCAGAGAATTAAAAAAAAAATCATGGTGGCTTTGAGAAAAGACGGTAGCAGCCAGTCAGAAGCTGTGGACAAGCTCCGCAGATGTGGCACCACTATATCTTGTAATTTGCTGCTCTTCTCATAATCCTGTCCTCTTAGACACTAGCAACATTTGAGAAAAGAATAACCCCTCCGTATGGAAACAGAGGGATGTGAATAGAAGGAAGTGGGAAGGGGCGGGCATGGGCAGGAAAATGGTGGGTTACCAGATGACCAAATGCAGAGGGGAAAGACCCACTGTAGGCATTAAGGAACATAAGGTACATGTTCCAGGCTAATTTGTATATGTGATTGAAACTTTGAAAACTAACTTGGAACAGTCTATTTTATGATTAAAAAGAGCGCAGGGAAACAGGTTAATTAGAGATAATACAATTCATTAATCTCAGAAGAGTAATTTTTTTTCCAAACAATAAATGATTAATTAGAAAGGATTGGCCCCAATTTTGTATGTTTTGGAAAGTTAGTTCTTGCATGTAGTTGTGCAGGATCAGGAAAACCTTAGAGTACACCTGTATTGTTCAAGGTAAGTCAGTTTGTTTGGAATTGAAATCTAAATAAAAACAATTCTTGATATAATAGGATAAGGAATACTAAACCATGTATTATATAACTTTTAGTCATTTGCAAAATCCTGAAACATTAATTTAGTGATTGCCGAGCCTCTGTTTGTGTATTGTTTAGCTATATTACCAGGAAATAATTAAAATATTGCATATGTTGATGGAGTATCACCTGTGCTGATACAATATTATGAAGTTTTTCTCAACCCTCAGAGAGAAAATGTGCTTCGAAAACCAGAATGAACAAAAATACTAATTGTAAATTTATTAAACACATTTCAACTTATTGGCTATGGCAGATATTTTCATGAAGACAGACACCATAGTTGAATAAATATATCATTAGCTCAAGTTTTTTAAAGATTACATTATGCCGTTTTCTGAATTTTGGGGGTATACCTCAAGTAAGTCAAAACACAATTTAGTCAGTCTTTATTTTCTAATTCCTAGTTTAGTAAAATTGTTGGTCTTAAGATACCTCTTTTGACCTTGTCCCTGAAGTCTTTTCAGTTAACTGACCTAAAAGCATAACCGAGACTTTCCACAGCAGGAGTGGTTACAAGCATGTGTGTGTTTACCTGTGACATTCTAGGTCAGCATGTGGCAGTATAGTATGTAATTAAAATTTTCAGAGATTTTCTTCATAATGATCACTTCTAATTTTGGTTGAATTTCTTGAAAACCTTCTTAAATACAGAACAACTTGTTAGGATGATTTTTAATATTATCCCTGGATGAATTGTAGGGTAAAATAGGAAACATTCACAGGTCTTAAGTTTAAACTCTGCCTTCTATCACTTCTCAGTTGCATGACCTTGAGAAAACTAAGTAACATCACTAAGCCTAGTTTCCTTAATTGCACCTACTTTATAGGCTTATTTTAAAGGCTAAATGAGATAATGTATGTAAAAACCTGAGTGTACTCCCCAGTAATGAGTATGTGTTCAAAATTTGCATGCAAACATATCACATGTATCCATATATTTATTAAATTTTTTGGATGCCTCTTATGTATCCTAATACTGTTCTACTCACTAAACATAAGCAATGAACAAAACATGCAAATCCTCCTTTCATAGAAATCATATTCTTATGAGAGAAAACAGGAGATGGACAACATGCATGATATTAGTTTACAGTACTGCCTAAATTTGAGTGGACAGTGTACCAAGAAAAGATGAAAGCAAGCAAGGAGAGAGAGAGAGAGAGAGAGAGAGTACACAAATGAGAAAGAGAGGGGAAAGGAAGGGGAACTTTAATGAAATATCATAGATGAATCCTCTAGTAATATTTTGAAAGTATTTCTTTCCTTTGGAAATTGTAGATTAAAGTAAAGCACTGGTGTATAAGAAAAGTAAATATAATTTATATAACAGATGAAGAGTAGGAATTAAGGAAGGAGGATTTCACACCATGGAGAGTAAAATTTGTTAAATTTTCTGTAGAATTTACAAGGAAGGTTCACATAGACTTGCTCCTTTGATCTTGAACAACTTTGTCAGGTGTGTAGGGCAAATGCAATATCCGTATTTTATAGAGAAATAAAAAGGATTACAGGCCACAGGTTTTGATCAAGTTTATACCATTATACCTGCAAAACCAGAATGAATAAATGAATAAAATGGAAATAGAGGACACTATTAAAGATTCATGGAATCTTTATATATTTATATTTGGTAATTTACTCAGCAGCAATGCAGGAATTACCATTAATTGTACTGTTAAAGAGCAATGGTTTTTCCACTCCTGAGTGCTAACTGTAAAAAGAGCCATCACAGTGCACAGTCACCCATATACCCAGTGTTCAGCACATGGGTTAATGGTTCTAATTATTAGTATTCATTCCGGCATAACTGTTGTGGGGAAAACCCAGTAGTGGTGTCCTGAATTAATAGAATAGTTTAAACAAGTTTGCTTTTGAAGATTTGCACACTATTTTTCTTAACAACAAGAACATGATTTTACTCTTTAGCATTATTTAGCTATATCTCTTAAATTGTTATTTTTATTTTGCTTGAGTGGCACATACTTACTGTGAAAATGTAGGGAATAGATAAAAAAAGAGGAAGAAAAGAGGTTATATTTTATATTTCCTTATTTGAAACCAAATGTGTTTCAGAATTTAGATGTTTTGAGTAGGAAAGGGTAATGTGTGCAGGTATAAGATTCCTTGCAGAACCTTGGCCACAACCCATAATAGCACACTGTATTTATACAGTGAAACACAGAAATCTTCAAACCAAGTGTAATAAATAGAAACCATAAATACATCATGTTAGTGCAGGTCAGGTTTTATGACCAAATTAGTTCAAGTAGGGACAGGTTATGCCATCCACAGAATTAATAATAATAATTTTTAAAAAACAACTTTTGAGTTGCAGATAAAAGTTAATGAGTAGATCAACATTAAAAATAAAGTGCAATTTCTTACTCATATACAGGTTTATATTATAAATACTATTATTTTTACCATTCTGTGAGATATTACAAATAGATATTTGGCTTTTTTGGGGAGAAGATACTTTTATTTTACTGTTACTTAAATTGTTAGAAATGTTGTTTGTATGTTTATTTTATTAAGGAGACTTACTGGTTCACAAAACTGGAAAATACAGTGGTAGGGTGGGCTCTAAATGTGATTAGGTGAGGCTCCAGCTTCTTTCTTTGGAATTTTGTCTCTGTCCATAAGAAGAAATAGGGGTCTATCTTTCACCTTTGTCTTTATGCCAGCATTTATCATGTTTGCAGATGTCTACAGCAGTTCCAAAATGTATATATGCAAACCAGCCAGAAAGGGTCATTTCTGGGTTTTGTTATTCCTTCCTATAGATCTGAGTTGTATTATTTCCCTATAGATCTATTTTCCCATTTCCCTATAGATTCCTTACTATAGATCTTCCATATTGTACTATTTCCCTTCAGATTAAGACAATGTAGGAGATCTGCAGGCAACACATTTTCCCAAATTCTATTTATCAAAAAATGATTGTTGTCGCCTTCATTTATAAGGAGTATTTTCTGTAGATAGAGAATTCTAAGTCCACATTTTTATCTCAACATTTAAAAACTTCATTCTACTGTCTTGTGGCCTTCATTGTTTCTCAAAAAAAAGTCACCAATATTTGTGTTCTTTGTTTCTATAACAGTGTCTTTTTTTCTCTCTCACTGCTTTCAAGGTTTTTTTTTTCCTTTTTTCCCTTTATCTTTTGTTTTCAGAAGTTTACATATAATGTGCCAAATTTGATTCTTTTTATATTTGTTCAACTTGGTTCTTGATGAGTTCTTAGATCTGTAATGAAGTAATTTTCACCAAACTTGGAGAGTTTTCAATCATTAGTTTTTCAATATTTTTCCCTAATTTCTCTTTAGTCTTATTTTGAAACTCTAATTACACACATGTGAAACCATTTGATGATACCACATAGCAAAGAAATGTCTATTTTCTTCATTTTTCTCTTTTTGTCCAATCAGTAAGTTCTTATTGAACTAACTTTAAGTTCATTGACTTTTTTTCTTTTAACTCCAATTTCCCAATCTGCAATTAAGCTCACAAAGCTAATATTTTATTTCAGCTAATATACTTTTAGTGCTAAAATTTCCATTTTTAAGCTACTTTTTATTTCTTTGTTGAATTGTCCTTTCTATTCACTCATTAAGATTATTTCTTCTTTTAGCTTTTGAGTATATTTCCTTTGAATTCTCTTATCATATTTATCATAGCCTGATCTGCTTTAAAATTGTTACTTGCCAAATCCTATAGCTGGTTATCTTGACTTCTTTATTCCTTTTTTTCCGTGTGTGTGTGTGTGTGTGTGTGTGTGTGTGTGTGTGTTAGTTACTGAGGATTTAACCCAGGGGCATTCTACCTCCAATCTACACCCCCCAGTCCTATTTTATTTTTTATTTTGAAACATGGTCTCACCAAGTTGTGGAGGATCTCAATAAGTTGCTGAGGCTGGCCACAAACCTGTGATTCTCCTGCCTCAGCCTCCCAAGTACTGGGATTACAAGTGTGTTACACCATACCTGACTTCTTTATTCCTCTTGATACTTGTATTTTTTCTTTAGGTATAATGAAGTTTGGTGTCGAATGCTGGATATTATGGATAATACCTTGGCCTTGTAGTCTGTAACCTTCCTCTGAATAATATTAGTTCTTATTTTAGCAAGCACTTTATTGGATGATCACCTTGAACTTGTTGGGTCTTGTTTTACTCTATTAGAATGTATATGGTCAAAGTAAATCACTCCAATTATGCAGGACTCCAACTCCAAATTCTTTCCTTTCTATGTCTTATCAGGCCTTGGTTATAGGTTCTGTTAAGGAAGGCCTAACTTAAGTCTCCCACCAGAATAAAACACACTTAAAAGTTCATTCTTTCTTGGGTTAGCTGGATTCCAAGGGTTTCAAACAAGGCATTGATGGATCTGAATGAGACCGGAACTTCAACCTCACCTAGCATTGCTTTTCCCACAGACCTGCTGGATCTATATTGTATTTGTTCCATTCTCCCCATAGCAGCTGCAATCTGTTAAGCCTCGGTGGTCCCCTCCTGCAAAGATATTGCCCCGCATTCAGCCATAGACTTTCAGGGGCTCCACATTGATTTTTGAAATCTCCTGCTGGACAGCTCTCTTCCTTTCTCACGTATTCTGTGCCATAGAATTTATATCCTTACACTGCTCCAGGTTTTCATATTTGCCTCCTCATCTCAGTGGGCCCTCCATGCTGTGCTTGGAGACTAGCTCTCTGAATTTCTGTTGGGAAATTATTCCTAGGCAAAAAGTGAGGTAGTCAATAGGATTAGCTTGTGAGTGTCCTTTCTTTTAGTCTTGCACTATCTGCTATCCATTACCTAAAATGAATTGCTGCATACAGTTTGTGACATCTTATAGTTGATTACTGCAGGAAAGTAATCCAGCATCAGCTGCCCCATCGTGGTCAATAACCATACCGTCCTCCAGAAAAATTTCCTCATGATATGTCTTTTTTTTTTTTTTTGCGGTACCGGGGATTGAACGCAGGGGCGTTCTACCTCCACGCTACGCCCCCGGCCCTATTTTTTATACTTTATTTTGAGACCAGGTCTCACGAAGTTGCAGAGGGCCTCACTAAGTAGAGAGAGAGAGAGAGAGAGAGA
>PVJS01039777.1:0-18752 GCA_004027185.1 Glis glis | reverse complement strand
AGGAAGGAAGGAAGGAAGGAAGGGAGGGAGGGAGGGAGGGAGGGAAGGAGGGAGGGAGGGAGGGGATGGAAACAAGAAAAGAAATTTCAGGCTTCTGAGTAATTATATTTTCTGCTCCCCCCACCCCCACTATGCCCAGCAAGACCAGAATAATTGTTAAAACATTTTATAATGAGAACAAGTCTCTTATTAAAAGGAGTGAAAGTGATCTAAGTCATTTGTCTACCCTAACACTTGGTAAAACGTGAAAAAGCTTTGCCCACAATGAGGCGGCATTGCGGTTTCTCCCTCCATTTCGAGTGGCCCGAGTGTGAAGGGCCTGTCTGCTGGTAATAGGGCTGCTCCTGACAACTGTCTTCCAAGATGGCCGCGGCCCCTGCAGTAGTGCAGGGGCCTCTTTCAGCAAAGCAGAGATGGTTTTCATGTTTGTTTGTTTTTCTTTACAACTGTTATTGCAGAAAGCATGCTATAAACTGAGACCAGCTATAAAATAGGAATAAGTAATAAAAACAATTGTAAAACACATTGCAAATGCTTTAAATAATAAGTACCCCCTGGCTAGTCTTCCGCATGGTTTATAACTCCAATGCTAAGATTCAGGCACCAGGCAAAGATTACAAACTCTAAGTAAGTAATAGACAGAACTGGGTTCAAATCTTGGCTAGTCCTGCCTCTGGTTAGCCATTTGACCTTGATTAATACAGTTTAACTTTCCAAACTTCAGTTTTCTTATGTGTAAAATGGGACTTAGCAATAGCCACCTTATACAGTTGTCAATCTTAACTAGTGTTTTGTGAGGTACTTGGTCTGACATACCAAAGCCCTTAAACTGTATACTTCAGGGTAAAAGGCTCCTCTCCACAAGGGTAGACAAAAAACATCAACAAAAAATTTACTCTCCAAGAACTCTTGAGAGGAAAATTTAAGGTCAAATTGCTAAAGAAAATCAGACAAACAGGAGAAAGAATAAGAAATTGATATCCAGGTATCCAGGTCATGGTCATACTTGGTGCTAAGGGATGGCATGGTTTCTAAAGACTTTGAATTTGCCCTAAGGCACATTAGGCTGGAAAATCTGCCAGATAGTGACTTTCTTTTCTTGTGAATATGTTCTAAGATGTGCTCTCTGGCCACTATCCCAAATGGGTTTTCTTTGTTTTTCCTCCAAAACTTTTATTAAAAGGCAATAAAGTTCTTTGACATACCCCTACACCTACCCAACCCACTCTCCTTCCCACCCCTGAAAAAGCTAACATCCTGAAGTTGGCATGTATTCTTCTTTTCTATAGTGTTACAATTTTATTCCACAGTCTGTGCGCATACATAATATATAACACTATGCGATTTAAAAAAACTCTTATATAAACAGTGTACTATGAGTAGCATATCACCACTTTCTGTTCAAGTAACATATTTTCAAGACTTATTCAGGTTGGTATACGTAGGTTTCATTTTCCGTTTTAAATGTTATGGATAAGCTTTGTGATTATATCGCACTTCGTTTCTCTCCTGTCTTTATGGGGGAATATTTGTTCCTGATTTTTCCTGTTCTATACCATGCTGTATAAGAGTGTCCTTGGCTGTGCCCTTTGTGCATATGTCACAGCTCCCCAGGAAGCAGAATTGCTGAGTAGTATCATCTGCACATCTGTAACTTCACCAGGTGATACCAATGACCATCTGAAAAGGTGAAAGGGACTCAGACTTCCACTGGCAGCATCTGTGAGCTTCTTTGCCCCACGTCCTCATCCACACTTGGTAATACCAGACTCTTTGATGTCTCCCCATTTGATGGGCAAGCAATGACCTATCATATCGTTGCTGTTTTACTTTACAGTTATCCTAATTTGAATGATGTTAAATAAATATCTTTTCCTCTTTAAGGACACCAGGGTTTCATTTCCTGTAAAATGCCTGCTTATATATGTTGTCATCTTTTCTCATTCATTAAATAATCTGGAGACCAGATAGAAATTACTTCTCCTGTTTGTGTCATTTGCTTTAACTTTGCTCATGGTGTCTTTTCTAATAGGTCCCTTTTCTATTTTTAATGTAAATTTACCAAGTTTACCAAAATACCTGCTATGGTTTTATGTTTTCTTTTTCATTTAAGAATTATTTTCCAAACAAAATAACAAAGATATTTTCCTGAAGTTTTGGAGATTTGCTATTCTGAATTAAAATCTTTGAACTATTTGGAATTCATCCTTGTTCATAATAGGAGGTAGAGATCTCATTTACTTTTTTCTATCTGGATTGCTCATTTTCCCAGTGTCATTTGCTGAATCTCTTATTCTTCCCATAAGGATTTGTATTGTCACCTCTCAAAAATCAAGTTTCTATATATAAGGAGGTCTATTTCCTAGTTTTCTATGCTTTCCCTTTGTCTGTCTACTCCTATACAAGGTTTATTAAAATCTTAATTTCTGTGTACTGAGTTTGTCCTCTATCATTATTATTATTAATGATCATGCTAGCTCTTCTTAGCTCTTTATGCTTCAATATAAATTTGAGATTGAGCTAGTTAAATCTCTTTTAAACCCCTACCATATTTTTGCTTATAATTTAGTTTATTGTCCATTAATTTGGAGACAAATTTACAATATTGTCTTCCTATCTATTTATATGCTGCTGTATTACTCAATTTAGATTTTTCTGTCAGTTGCATAACAAAGTTATATGTGTATATGTTTTTTTCTTTATTATTAATCTTCTTTGGTTAGTCTTGCTAATATTTTGTTAGGTATTCCTACACACCTTATATATATTTGTGATTATTTGCAAGTAGAAACTTTTATACATACCTATATCCAGCTAATTGTTATTGGCATCTGTGAGTTACTAGTTTTTGCATATTAATATTATACCCCCAAAGCTTACTGAAGTTTCTTATTAGTTTTAATACTATGTTTTTATATTTTTAAAAAATTGGCATCCCAAGTGATTTTCTGAATGAAGTAGTTCCGAATGCAATTATAGAATGCAAAATTCAGAAAGAGCCAGAGGACAGGCAGTGCTAGAAACATAATGGTCACATAGACCAGGGTTCAAATTCTGGCTAATCTTTCCTCTCATTAGCCACTTATTGTCGAATATATTGCTTTACCTCTCTGGGTCTCAGTTTTCTTATTTGTAAAATGGGGCTAAACTATATTTATCTTATAGGATTTCTGTGAATCTTAAATTAATTATTAATAATAACATTACAATACTTACTCTGAGCCAAGTCCTCTGCCAAATAACTGACATGAAGGTGAGCACATAGAAGGCACTCTAATTTCTCTCTACACACGTGCATACACACATACACCTACTATTCGTGGTAGGAAAATGTGTTAGAGGAAAACACAAATATCAAATGTCTCTTACTAGGGTTTAGTGGGAAGAGAACACTACTGGGAGGTTAATTCTCTGAAAAGTATTCACACTCAGGATTTCTAATCCCACCTTAACCTTGCATGGCTCCAGTTATAGCATGAGATAACTAAAATTCCCAGGGAAAATTCACCACATCATTAACCTATCTGCACCTCAGCTTACCAAGAGCAGTCTCTTGACATCCTCTTTTGTATGTGGACAAACTGTTGGGCCATCAAGCCCGACATGAATACAACCGAACTTCCCCTTACCATGGAAACTCTGTGGATATAAGATGACAACAATTCAGTGCAACTAAGAGGAGTCCCAGCATTGACCTGAACAGCTTCCGTTTCATCTGTGGAGGGTACCCCTGCCTTAATATCCATGATGGGTGAGTGAGGAGTTCCACAAGGAAATAGAGGAAAGGTTAAACAAGCAAAACATTTCTGAATTTCCAAAATGATGTCAAACATCTAAGTTTAGAAATGGACAAATAGTCACAAAATGCCAATGGGGTATTTATAACATATTTAGAGTACTAATGACTATGCAAAAAGTAAAACCAGCCAGCTATGACTTCCATGTGGGTGGCTGTTCCAGTAGTGTGGCAAACATTTGTTGTTTCTTTCCCCGCTACCATTCCTTTACCAGACAGCAGCCCTGGGCTTGGTTTGGGGATTCCTCTTTCTCACACTGCCTACAGTGCCAGGGGAAGGCATTAGTTGGGTTGAGAAGTAGAACAAGTAACTGGGGCCACTCTGCATGCAGAGACTGTTAGGATGGGTGGTGGACACACAACCAGCTTGCCCCACTCAGAGTGAGTCTAAACACCTGGGGGACTCTCTCTTCTTTTTATACCGAAGTCATGAGAATGTGAGCTCAGGACTATAGCAACCCTATCACTGAATGAGTTTTTGGAGTTTGCTATTTAAAAATATAAAACAACAGAAACCTCTTCTCTCACAGTTCTGTAGGCCAGAAATTAAGGTGCTGGTGAGGCTGTGCTCCTTCCAGAGGCTCTAGAAGAGCATCCTTCCTGGCTTCCTCCAGCTTCTTTTGGCTCCTGTTTTCATTCCTCCCACCTCTGCCTCCATATTCACGTGGGCTTGGATTCTGTGTCTTCTTCTCTTTTGAGTAGTCTTCTCTTCTGTCTTCTCCTCTTTGGTCATCTCCTCTTCTGTGTCTTTTCCTCTTCCGGCTCTTACAGGCTTAGGGTCCCATCTGGGGTCATTTCATCTCAAGATCTTCAATTTACATCTGCAAAGAACTCCTTTCCAAATTAGGCATCAGTCACAAGTTCCAGGGATTTGATTGTGACATATCTTTTTAGGTTCCATCATTCATTTGTATCATACTGTGAAGGAAAAGTGTGTTCCAAAACCACAGCCAATCTGGTGGAACCAGGGCCAAAAGATGGAGAGATGGGGTTGATTACTCCTATGAGGCCTGCAACTCTCCACTGGTTCCTCAAATCAACCCTACTCCTTAGTGTCTTATGTGTGAGCCAGGGGATATTTTTTTCCTTAAGCAGGTGTGAATTGGGTTTTCTGTTATTCATATCCTAAAGAGTCTTCACAAAGACAATACAGCACAAAGAATACTTCCTATCAGGAGAACCCTCTTTGCTTCCTTGAACATAAATCTGTAGGATTCTAGGCAAGTGGGCAAGGTGCAGAAAGTTTTCTTGGTGACACACTTTGAAGGGGCTCTCTTGTCCTCTTGTACTGCAGGCTGTGTGGATGTGCCCACCCCGAGAATAAGTGATTCACTCTGTTACTAAGCAGGACCACCACCACTTTGGTGGGGTTGACCTGGGGCAAGATCCAAAGATACTATTGGGTATTGAAAAAAGAGATGTTCCAATCTCAAGAAGGTAGTGTGGAATAGTGAGAACACATTTTTGGAGGAAATAAACTTGAAATGCATTCCAGCCCTACTGGCTGCTCCCTGGGCAGTGTGGCAAAGAATGGATCACTTAGTCTCTTTGAGCCTCAGATTCCAAAAGCATAAAATGCCTCTGTTTCAGTGAGCCCCCTCACCCCTTGATCTAAACACCTGACACACAAAACTTAGAGGAAGACAGATGTATTTGCTCATGGGTCATGTCCCTTTATACCAGCTGCCAAGCAGAAGTTGGGGCTGTAGGTCTTCAGGGCATGATGACACAGAGAGAGCAAGGGGAGGGGCCAGGGGACACATATAGTCCCCAAGGCCACACCTCCAGGGACCCATCTCCAGCCAGGCCCTGTCTTCAGAGGCCACACCCCCAGGGACCCGCCTCTGAGCCAGGCTGCCTCCACAGCGTGAGGTCCAAGGGACGTTTTACTTTCAAACCATAATAGCCTCTTAAGTGCATTTTAACTGCATCCTATAATGATTGTGAAGATGAGCTGAGGATCACAGAAGATGTCCCATAAATTCTCCAGGCCTTGCGACTGCTGAGCCAGGGTGTCCTGAGGGAGAAGCAGCAGAGGTGAAGGGGAGATGCAGGTGCCAAGTGGAGACTGACGTTTTTGTGAATACCTTCAAGGTACCAGGCTGTGTGGGTCTCTTCCTTTAATGTTCTGAAGTAGGAGGTGATCTCTGCATTGCACAGATCAGAATCCTGAAGCTGCAAGGATTACGTAACTTGCCCGGTTCACACAGGTAGTGAGTGGCTGAGCTGGAACTTGAACTCAGGTTGGACTCACTTCAAAGCTCCGCTGCTTACATCACTCTACCCTCTCTCATAATACTAAGGAGGAGGACAGTGAGGGCAGAGAAAATAATCCTAACACCAAGCAGAGAAACAAAACTAACACTTACATAATGCTTACTGTGAGCCAGGAGCTCTGCTAAATGCTTTTTTAAAATTGCCTTTGAATATGTATAAAAGTAGCTAATGTTTATTGAATGCACGCTTTATGTCAGGCTGTGACGGGTGAGCTTTATATGCAATATTTTAAATCAGGACAGCCCGTGGATCAAATATATTGCTGTTGCTATTATTACTGCCACTGTTATCACTATTAGTTCCATGTTACAGAAAAAGAGAGGGTGACCCAGAGGAATTAACAACCTGCACAAGCTAGTAAGGAGTGGGATTTGGAACAGGTGGGTGGCTCTAGAGAAAACTCTTCAAACAAATCTTAGTTCACCTACTTCATGTTAAGTAAAAATACAAGATAAAATGTCTTTTATCACTATAACCAAATGGGTATAAATAATGCCTCATAGGATCAGAATGTGATTTAAACTAACATAAAGAGACAAGGTTTTAAGGTTCAGTGACTGTTTTCTGTCTTGTTTAAATAAAATATAACTTTCTGCCAGGTATAGCAGCACAAGCCTGTAATCCCAGTACTTGGGAGGCTGAGACAGGAGGATTGCAGGTTTTGAGGCCAGCCTCAACAACTTAGTGAAACCCTGTTTCAAAATAAAATATAAATAAAAATGGATGGAGGTGTAGCTCAAGGCAGAATGCTCCTGGGTTTAATCCTCAGTACCAAAAAATAAATAAATAAAATATGACCTTCAAAAGTAAGAACAATAGAAATAATAAGAATTTAATTATTATCATCAAACTCCATTATTTTAATTTGTAAATGGAGATGACAGTTTTCCAAAGCCACAGAAGTATTTGAGTCAAAATTGTGTGATGAGTAATTGGTGCATGTTGATAACACACAAATATCAGAGATAACCCAGATCTGACCCACGGGTTCAGCTCATAAAGGGTTAGTAGTTGAGAGTGATGGCAAAGTGCTGTTTATAAATCGGCCTGGGGGAGGCATCCTTTGGACTAGGGGAAAGGATAGGTGTAGCACCTGTGAACACACAATGTGACCTTGGGCAAACCACTGTAGACTTGTCATCGCTCAAGGGAACCTCTGCGGTCAACCTTTAGGATCTACATTGATTGTGAGTTTGCACATGTGACTGCTCAGAATGAGCTTCCTCTGATCAGTATTAACCTATAAGCAGTCTATGAAAGAAAGGAAGTCTCTATTTCTCTGTGTCAGTCCCCAAATACAAGTGTGTGTTTTATACCATCCTTCGTTAAATATTGCTATTTCAAGAATTCAAGAGAGATCTGTCATCTGTCTTTCCTAAGGGACTTTATATAGTTTAGTGTTTTGCTCAATGAATGTTATAGATTGATGATGGCTATCACTTTGTGATAAATCTTATCTGCAAAAACTTCTCCTTTACCCAGAGAGCATGGTCTTCCCAGGAATGCATAGGTCCCACAGCTCCTCTCCCAGCCAGAGCATGTCACGTTTATGCATCTGGAAAGCCCTACCTCAGATGCCATCATCTCTATACTTTTAAATTTCCAATTTATAAGTCCCTGTCATAATTATTTTTAGGGTAAACGGGAGCACTATGTTAGGTCTCTCAAAAATATCTCTGGGCCTTCATAGAGGGAAACATTTCTAGAATAGGAAGAAGATGGTATGGCAGAGAAAGCATGGAACATCAATATCATTTAGTAAAAAGTCCAGTTTGGAAAACACAGGCTAATGTGATAAATATAGTTTGTCACCAAGAGGTCAAGAAACACAGATGGTGTTCAAATGTGATGGCAGAAGATATGCAAAAAAAGACAAGTCAACCCTAGATAATTCACGTGCTACCAGGGGTCACAAATGAGGGGACAGCAAAGAACAAAGCCAGGCACCAACACTTTTGGGCCAGCATAGTATCATTTTAGATAAAATTCAGGTGCCTGAATTAAAAAAGATGGAATGTTTCTGGTGCAACTCTTTCCTCAACCCACAGTCTCACTGTTATTCTTGTTGTCTTATATCTGCCCCAATGCACATAATTAAATTCCCTGACTGGCCTCATAATGATTCAGGTTTGCAGATCCTTGACTGTTTTCTGGAATTAGATGAGACAATAGCCCTACAAAATGATTCCACTTATTCTTTTATCCTCAACCACAGAATATTAATCCGGCAAAAAGGAAGAGACGTGTCTACATTGAGAACTAGTTTCCCGTACCGAGGCAGGACTTCTGGGTTGTCCCTTGAGGCTATAGCTAAGAATCTATAAGAAAGCTCTGAGACACTGCAAAGAACAAGGTGCAGTTCTGTTGTTTTACAGGACCAGAGGTCGAAGACTTGTAAAGCAATGCCAATGATTTAGCTTGTCCCGGGGAGATGAGGTCAGAGGTGCTACACGGCTGTTGGAAAATGTGTCACTGGGAAAGGCAGCCGCCAAGGGCCAGGGATGACGCTGGTTGTCCGCAGGATCCCCACCCCACATAACTCACAGAATGGGAAGAGGCTGCAAAGTGTTGTTTGATCCAGTACAGTGTCTTATGTCATCATTACAGGCTCTGCCTTGAAATACTGGCCTATACATAAGGCCTGACTGGCTGGGTTTGTGCTGCTTTGGATCCTGGCCCTTTTCTTGAAAACTGTTTGCAAGTTCACCTCCCTGTGTGGCACCATAAGCTAGAAAGCTATGCTAGTAAAAGCTGCGGAAGCCATGCCAGGGACTACACCAGACACAATCCAGGTCTGTCGGGCCTGGTTGCCTTGCTTCCCCCATTGATTCTCATGTGTCATAATCCATGGCAGTCGATGGCCCTCAGTCAGAATACATCCTTCAAGACCAATAGAGGGAAGGAAGAAAGGGCCAAGGAACCAAGGTAAGTAAAATCCATGCTCCATGCTCTGACTCCCCTTCCCCCATACTCTCATCTCTTACTGCCCTCTGCTTTGTGCCGTAGGTTCCCGCCACATCACAAGGTGGGAGGGCCCCCGGGTGAGCGATCCTCTGCCTTTGCTCATGCTCTCTGCTAGAAATGCTCTGCTTGCCTCCTCTTTTACTAAGCTGTAGGACCAGACACCATTTCTGCCTCCTTCAGGAAGCCTTCATGATCCCCCACCTTGTGTTGCACACTGCTCCTTGGTAGTAAGTAGCTTGTCAATTTCTATCACTCTGACTTATCATACTATGCTATAACCACCTATTTATGTCTCTCTCTTTCAAAATTACGACCTTGTGGTTGTGATTTTTTATTTTCATACCTCAGGGCCTTGCATAGGGGACATAGTTAGGGCTGAATGAATGACTGTAGAGGGAATGAGTGACAGGAAGATTTGAGAACCAACATGTAGCCATCATCTGCTATGTGCGAGATACTGTGTCAGGTGTACTATGTCATTTAATCCTCACAAAAATATGCAAAGTGGGCATAATTATCCAAACCTGTCAAAAGACGAAAATGAAGCTCATAGAGGAGAAATATCTTTCTTTAGGTCCCATAATTAATAAGTGACGGCAGCATCACTTGAATCAAAGCCCCATGGCTCCAAAGCCTGTGCTTTCTTCATTGTGTCATAACCCACCCACCCCATGACAGCGCAGAGCAGATCAGCAATGCCCAGGCTGAGACTGCCATGGGTGGGTGCGGGGAGGGCAGGGTGCAGGCTGGCCTGGTATGCAGAGACCATTTTTGGATAAGGTCTTTGGACCATTCGAATTTGATTACCGCATAAACACCATTGTGAGAATTAGCACCATCAATTGCTGATCTCTTTAGAAGAACTGCCCTTGCCCAATAACGAGGCAGAGTCCCCTCTTCACCCCCATATGCCCTCACGGTTACTGCCTCACAATTTTTTATAACTTCACTTCCTACAGATAGCATTTAGCTTTTATAAAACCCACCCAATTCGTTATCTGCTCACATTTCTCCAGATGTTTCACCTCCCACTCCTGTCTTTCTTAATGACTCTAGGGGGTTGATTACCAGCAGGGTTAAAGCTGTCAAATTATACTTGGCTCTATTCCATTTCTTTCTTTCTTTTAAATCCATCTCTAAAGTTCAATTTTAAACCTTCACCAATAGATCAATATTTGGGGGGGGTCTAATTCTAGTTGAATCACAATACTAGAGCTATATACCTGGAGAAGATTACATTTTCCTGTCATTCTACACACCCTGAAGATGTTGTTGTTGACTCTGCTTGTGGGCCTGTGCCCCTCCCCCTCTTCTGTGTACCTCAAAGCCCGGCACTGGAAAGGCGGAAGGGGCTGATGTGACTGTCCAAGGACTCTCACGCACACATGGCCTTCATGAGCCAGCCCAAGTATCTTTGGTGGGAAACAGATATCCTAGAATTCTAGAGACATCAGCAGATTTATCCCTGCTGATATTTAGAGAGTGAAGAGTGAAGAAGAATAACTTTATTTATGTAACAGATAAGAGGGCTGGCAGATTCTCCTTGTTCTAGATGCCACAGTCTATCCAGGGAGGTACACAGAAACAAGGTAATTGGAACAAGACTGGGGGCTCAAGGGGTCATTCCAAGAACCCCATGAGGGGCAAACCCTGACTTTACTTTCAAGATCTACTTTTCCTAACACAAATTTGTCAGTGGGAAGGGGAAGACCCTGTTTTCTTCCAACTTGGATCTGTACTGTCTCCACAGTTCTGGATCTTTGGTAGAGGGCATGGTTTCTTGATTCGGAAGAGCCGCAGAGGGACAATGAAGCCCATCTCAATCCTGAGGCCTCAAGAAAGTGCCCCGATTGTTCCCTTGGGATTTTGTAACTGCTTCCTCCTTTCAGGCACTCAGAGTCTCAGAATTACCCCATTGTACCATAGAGCACGGAATTACTGAAAGCTTCTAAAATGACAGTAGTAAGGTATTTATGTTGTACTTAACATTTTACAAAGTATATTTTCACGTATTATTTCTTTTGTGCAATTGGAAAGCCTATGCAACTGCCCAACTGAGACCTAGCTAAGGCCTCAACATGTGATAAATCTATATATTGTGTTTCCTCTTGAATATCTTTAGCATTTTATGGACATAGAGTTAGTAGCCATCATAAGGGTTGTGCATTCACAGAGCAAGAAATTCTTTTCAGAAATGCAAGCAGCCAGGTGGGTGTGGTGGCACACACTTGTAATCCCAGGCTGAGACAGGAAAATCTCAGGTTTGCAGCCAGCCTCAGGAACTTAGTGAGGCTCTCTACAACTCAGCGAGACCCCCTATTTCCAAATAAAAATAAAATAGGGCAGGGCTGTAAGTCACAGGTAGAATGCCCCTTGGGTTCCATCCCCAGTACCACATGAAAGGAAGAAAGGAAGGAAGGAAGGGAGAAGGGAAAAATGCAAACAGCTATTTTTGGCTTAGATCTTGTGACATCAGCTCCAGCGATTCTTGCCATCCATACATTTCACTCCAATGTTCGAACTATCAACATGATATCAATTAATTTATTTTAACCTACAGGAAACAGTTATTAATGCCTTTCCTAAACAGTAGCTACATACACACATACAAACACATTGCAATAATATCCTTCTTGTGATTAGTTTTATTAGATTATAAATTTCCTGTTTTCTTTTTATAAGGAACATCGGAGTGAGGACGTATGCATATAAGATGAGATTTAAAAATAAAAATTTGTTTTCCAGCAAAGGATTGTAATGAAGCTTTCTTAGGACTAGTTCACTGTATATAAGACAGTTTTAGGCTCATGTTTTAAAATATACTACAGTGCTTTGGCAGACAAGCCATGTTTGTCAAAAAGGTATTTTTTGTGTCAACAGTGCCTCATAAGATGATAGGTTTTTTATACATTAATTTTTAATCCAAATATTCAAGTCCAAATATTGAATATACTTAATTGGGTTTGACTGTATCTGTTTATTTGGCTAGAATGTTATCAGCGTAGATGAAACCAGATAAAACTGTTAACCTAGGACTACACTTGTCATCCCCAATCACTTTTCTTAGTGTGTATACAGTAAGCTGGAGCACACAGACATCTCTTGTTTGATTAAATTACATATTTCCTTAATACCCTCACTCAAATGTTAGTCCTGCATTTCAATAGAAATATTAAAAATCATGTATATATTAATTTTCTAGGACTGCCATGACAAACTACCACAGAATGGGTGACTTAAGCAACAGGGATTTATTTCCTCACAGTTCTGGAGGTTGGAAGTCTGGGAGGGTCTCAGCAGGGTTAGTTTCTTCTAAAGTCTCTTTCCTTGGTTTATGGATGACCATCTTCTCTCTGTGTCTTCACATGGTCTTTCCTGTGTATATATCTATGTCCAGACTTCCTCTTCTTATATGAACATCAATCATATCGCATTACGGTCACTTTAAGATCTCATTTTAACATTATTATCTATTTCAAGTTCCTATCTATCTCCAGATATAGTCACATCCTGAGGTACCAGGGATAAGGACTTCAACATATGAACAGTTGGAGGACACAAGTCAACTCATAACTATATAGGCCTTTACAAAGAGAAAGGTTTTATTCAAAGTTGTGTGCACATTTTCCAAATACCCATATTATTGATTACTATGGCCCAAGGACTGTGACTAAATAGGGGCTATAAAATATATTAGTCACATTGCTTATGGTATCTTACAGATTAAACTGATGGATTTTGTGCCCCTTACCCCATCATCTCTAGAAGCATTCTCTCCCAGAGGGAAGAGTTTAGATTCACTTAATTGTGTCTGCGGCAAAGAAAGACAAGGTCGTAAAATAGTCAAGGTGAACTTGGCCTTTCCTCTCTCAAGGAAGCTGGCTACCAGCTCCCCTGTTGCAAATGATATCTTGAGATGACCCTCTCTCAGCAAATGCAAGAGCTCTATCAATTCCCACAGGCCTCCAGGAAAATATCACCATGGCAAGATAGCAATAAATTCCAAGCAAGAATGAAAATATGTAACTCAGTCCTAGTGGGAAGTTTGGGGTACTTCTAAATCAATCTTTGAAATTTCCCTGTTAGAACACAACACCATTAAAACAGACTATTTCCCTTCCCCACTATGTCATGTTGTTGAAAGGTAGGCATTTTGTCCTTTTTGTTGTTTTTCTATGCTCACTTGTTGGAGTTCTTTCATGGTGTTTGTTTGTTTTCACTAAAAAAACTCACTCCTTTTGCTAATCCTTATTTTATTTTTTTGCACCCACCTTATCTAGAACATGAGCATTGAAGATCTGGGCATTACATCATGACACAGCCACTGCCATCACCTATTTATTTCCCATACACAACAGATGTCAGTCTTATTTATTGCTCACCAACTGAAAAAACTCATATTGAAAATTCAAATATTTAAAAATCTGTCTTTAAGGCAGGATGGTGCTGATTGTTGAGGTTGCAATGATAATGTAAGATGCATTCTATCATTCTCTCTATTTTAGTGTATTTTTTAAAATATGCACAATTATTTTAATAAAAACAAAGTATATCTTTGAGTGCATCCTAATATGCTTTAATTTTTAATACTTTTATTGGTGCATTGTAGTCTCACATCATTATGTAGTTCATAGTGATAGTGACATACATACATAGCACCTATTGAGCCCCCCATCTTCCTCCCCACTCGTCCTCTTCCCCATACATGATACTGAGATTGGCACTGATATTCTCACATATGTATATCATGTCAAAGGAAGTGTCTCCTTTGATTTATGCTTGGTATTTTCCAATTGGTTTAATCATTAAATTTCTAAGTCACTTTACTTGTCTAGTACCACTAGGCTTCCTCCAATTTTTGCAGAAGTTTTGCTAGATCAACAGTGTTAATGGACATGAAAGAGATACTTTTTCAGATTTGTATTACATAACTTTAGGGAACACATTATTAGCTCTGATTTCAAAAGTGATTGTGTGCAGAAGGGATAATGAAGGTGTGAAGAAGGAAAACATACCTGGACCCATGTTGAGATGTAAGCAGAAGAAAACAAAGACTGCACTAAGCATGTGCCACAACATTCCACCCTCTCCCCACACTTTGAAAATGGGAGAACAGACGGCCAGAAGGAATAAAATTTCTAGATCTGCTCTTGAAGGACTAGGAGAACCCAGAGATGTTTTGAGTAGCCTGGCAAAACATCTTGAACTGCTTCTTAAACCTTGGCAAAATTCAAAACACGTTTTGCCAGGCACTTTTTTTCTCTTAATTTTTAAGCCCCTGTGTATTTCAAGGGAAATTTAATCCGTATGTTTCTGATTCATTTACACTTAACTCATCAAAATGCTGTTTTGTAAGAGTTATTTGATGTCTAAGATGCCCTACGAGCTTTTTGTATGTCTTTTTTTTTAAACCGTGAAGTTGCTTTTTGCCAGCAATGAATAGAACTTCAACCACTCGAGACTTAATCTCAGTTTTCAACTAAGGACTCACCAAATTCAAATGTCTCTCAATTTTCTTAACATTTTGCATAGCTTGCCGAAAAGGGCTCTAACCAGTCATTCAAGAAACACAAGGGATAAGACAGCCTGCAGTGAAATAGTGATGCTATTTTCATTTAAAAGACATCTTTTCTGTAAGATCTTTCACAACCTTCTCCTAATAAATCAGTATTATTTCCATATTCTGAAAACTTCTGGTATCTGTCTCTGCTGTAACACTGTTTAAACACTTGATTACAGTTATTTATGTACAGAACTGCCTTCTCTCTTAAGTATCTGTGAGGATTTTTGATGGCAAAAATAAATAAATTAACTCAACTCTTACAAAGTAAAATTAAATAGGCAATTTATTGACGGTAAACAGCATCAGGATGGATGAAGGTTAGAGAACTGGGACTAGAACCTGGACCACTCCAGGCATCCTGGTACAGCCAGCGGAAATGAGTGGCTCCAACTGTGCTTTTCTATTCTTGTATCATTAGCCTCAAGATGCAGAGATATGGAGGATTCCTGTTGGCTTAATTTGCTTCATGTACATGCTCCTTAGCTAGCAAGGGGCAGAATATCTATTTTTCTATCCTAGGCAAAATGCCCTTAGTGGGAGAAATTTGGTTCCCCAGAAGGAAATAGGGAAGGGGAACCAAAGGCTGTGAGTTCCTTCAGGACAGGGCATGTTCCTCGCCTTTATATCCCTGGAGTGTAGATTAGGGTAGGCATGTGGTCCACCTTTTAAAGTCCCCATTAAATCATTAAGGAGCCATTCCTTTAAAGAGCAACAATGGTAGAGGAGTTTAATAACTCTTGTGTGACTGGAAAATACAATAAAATAGACCTGGGGGACTTCCAGTTTCAGGTAAGATGGAGTGAACATACTCCACCCTGTTCCCTCTCTGGACAGAGTGCATGAAACAGCTATCTGAAAACACTCAAAGTAAATAAGAGCAGACAGATCTAGAAGGCCCTAATTTGTAATACTGCCAAACCAATGATGAGCTGACAATTTTTATTTTTGCCAGCATCCCCTGGCTTGAACTCAATGCATTGGAAGTGGATAACAGAGTACAGACACAGAGAGCTCCAGGAGAAACCCTCTTCTTCTGGGTTAAAGAGAGGCCAAAGAAAAACCTTCTACTCTAAGAATGCAGAAATTTACCCATCTCATTCCCCCTGTCCACACCTTGTTCTCCCTGCTCCCTCTCCTTTCTATCTTTTCTCAAGCTCCTGACCCCTAGCAATCTTGTGGTGGTGGCGGCAGCCTGCAGTAATGTGAAACTATAGGAGCCAAAACTGTTGAGGGAGGATCCCCTTCCACTCCATTCAGCAGAGCTGTTGTTCCAAGAGTGTGGGGCAAAATCTCATTGCTTTTACTCTTTCTCTGTCCTCCAGCCACCTGGCCCACCTGTGGGCACAACTGAAGAAGTACATGGCAGAGCAGGGTAACTAAAGCCCTAGCTTTCTGGCTGTAGGACCAGGAAAAGGAACACCAGGGAATCAAAAGTGTTAAGGAGATTGCAGAGATGGAGGAACTCAGGAAAGTAACATTATAAAGATGTTTATGAACTCTTGGACTCCTCACTTGAGCTGTATATACACAGACATGATCTAAGCTAGTATAGCAAAGACTCTGAGAACTGAACTGACAGATGTACCATAGGTTACATCCCAGTCTGGCTGGTGGGTGTCACACGAAGGGGGCAGATATGATATCACAAAGGTTTTGACAAATGAACTGACATTAGAACCACAGAAAACAGCATGTTGTTGGGACTTGCTCCCTCCCTATCCCCACATTTTCCAAAAGCTAAAATCAAGACCCAGAGTTCCATAATATTCAAAATGTCCAGGATGAAGAAAAAAATTTCTCAGCATATAAAGAACTAGAAAAATCTCAATTCATGCAGGAAAAGTAAATCAACAGATGCCAATATCACAGTGGCACAGATATTAGAATCATCCATTGAAGGCTGTAAAGCAGCTATTATACAAATGATCTAGAAATCAATTGCAAACCTTAAAATCAGTGGAAAAGTAAAAAGCTAGCAAAGAAAAGATGCAAATAACCAGCTGAAAAAAATAGGTCTGGAAAACATAATCATTGAAACAAAAAATTCACTGGATTGGCTCAACTGTAGACAGGAGGAATAAGAGCAAAGAGTTGGTAAACTCAAATGGAGGCCAATAGAAAAGTGTGAAAAAAATATGTACGGAGACTTAGAGAACTGTGGGTCAACAACAAAGATCTAACATTTGTGTTACCCATAAGAAAGGGGGAGAAATGCACTGATGAACAAATATTTGAAGAAATAATGGCTGAAAATTCTCCAAATTGAGCAGACATACAGTTGCAGACATGAGAAGCTATGTGAACCCCAAAAGGATAAACACAGTGATTTCCATGTCAAGACATATCATGATAAAGGTGCTGAATGCTAAGGACAAAAAATATATTGAAAGCAGCCAGAGAAAGAAATGACACATTGCCCTAGGGAAACAAAGATTTCTAACAATTGTAATTTTCTCATCAAAAATCATCGATTCAATGCCAGGCATGGTGGCATACACCCGTAATCCTAGTACCTGGGAGACTGAAACAGGAGGCCAGCACATGGTAACTTAGTGAGACCCTGTTTCAAAATAATAAATAAATAAATAAATAAATAAATAAATAAATAAACGGGGTAGGGATATACTCAGTAGAACACACCTTGGGTTCAATCACAATACCACATACATGCACAAAAAGGAAAAAATCCTCGCTGCCAGAAGAAAGTGACATATGTTTCAAAGTGTTAACAAGAAGAGAACTGTCAGCCCAGAAGCATATACAATGAAAAATATCCTTCATAAATACAAATGTCCAACAAATATATAAAAAGTTCAACATCCTTAGCAATCATGTAAATGCAAATCACAACTACACTAGTATTCCATCTAACTTCAGTTAAAATGGCAATCATTAAGAATATAAACAATAATAAATCCTTTCAAGGATGTAAGGAATTAGGAACAATTATACATTGTTGGTGGGATTGTAAATTAGTACAACCACTATGGGAAGCAGTATGGAGTTTCCTTAAAAGATCAGGAATGGAACCACCATATGACCCAGCTATCCCACTCCTCAGTATTTTTCCAAAAGAATTAAAGTGAAAATACTATAGTGATGCATGCATACCCATGTTTATAGCAGCACAATTCACAATAGCCAAATTATGGAACTAACCTAGGTATCCATCACAGAGGAATGGATAAAGAAAATGTGTTGTATACACACAATAGAGTGTTACTCAACCTTAAAGAAGAAAAAATATGTTATTTGCAGGAAGATGAATGGAACTGAAGAACATCGTTTTAAGTGAAATCAAGGGCCACATGTGTTCTCTCATATGTGGAAGCTAGAGAAAAAATAGGAAAGAATAGACTTCATCGAATAGACGGATAGTAGTGAAAGGCGATGGGGGAGGGAGGAGGAAAAGAAAGGGAAGGGTTGGGGGAAAGAAACAGAACAAATAATGTTATGTGTGTATATGATTGTATCATTATGAGTCTCACTATCATGTTCAGGAAGGGAAGAGGGGGGATGGGGAGGCAAACAGATCAAGTGATGTTCTGTGCATATATGAAGTATCACTATGAGTCTCACTATGATATACAATCATAATGTATCAATAAAAGATTAATAAAAAAGAAAGGACTATGAATATAGTAGACTTATTATATCATGTGTAGATCTCTTATCCATTCACTTGTAGTTTTCTGTGTATAGCAATGGGTATCCATTAAAATCTGAGGTAACTGGGGTCAGGAGTCATAAAACAATTATCCTTCAGAGCTGAAAGTCAAGTGAAGATATTCTCCAATGGAGGAAAACGGAAAACATTAATTCCTGGCCACATCTGCTTAAGGAATTGCTAAAGAAAGTTCCCCAGACAGAAAAGAAATGATATGAGGAGACAGCTTATAGACAATTACAACAAACTATTCTGCTCCTATTTAGTTTAAAAAATGCTTGAGAGGGAAGCCGGGCGTGGTGGCGCACGCTTGTAATCCCAGTACTTTGGGAGGCAGAGACCAGAGGATCCGGGTTCGCGGCCCGCCTCAGCTCTTTCTCTCTCTTTCTCTCTGTCTCTCTCTTTCTCTGTCTCTCTCTCTCTCTGTCTCTCTCTCTCTCTACTTAGTGAGGCCCTCCGCAACTTCGTGAGACCCGGTTTCAAAA
>PVJS01039776.1:0-18753 GCA_004027185.1 Glis glis | reverse complement strand
ACGCCCCCGGCCCTATTTTTTATACTTTATTTTGAAACCGGGTCTCACAAAGTTGCGGAGGGCCTCACTAAGGAGAGAGAAAGAGAGAGAGAGACAGGGAGAGAGAGAGCGAGAGAGCTGAGGCTGGCCGCGAACCCGGATCCTCCGGTCTCCACCTCCCAAAGTACTGGGATTACAAGCGTGCGCCACCACGCCCGGCGGTTTTCTTTTTTTATAATTCAAAAGTCTGAATGGAGTTTTATTTTATTTTATTTTATTTTGCGGTACTGGGGATTGAACGCAGGGGCGTTCTACTTCCGCGCTACACCCCCGGCCCTATTTTTTTTATACTTTATTTTGAAACCGGGTCTCATGAAGTTGCGGAGGGCCTCACTAGGTAGAGGGAGGGAGAGAGAGAGAGAGAGAGAGAGAGAGAGAGAGAGAGAGAGAGAGAGAGCCGGGGGTGGGGGAGAGCTGAGGCTGGCCGCGAACCCAGTTCCTCCAGTCTTCGCCTCCCAAAGTACTGGGATTACAAGCGTGCGCCACCACGCCCGACTGAATAGAATTTTAAAATATATGCTTTTAAATAACTCTTACTGACTGGTGTGGTGGCACATACCTGTAATCCCAGTATTTGGGAGGCTAAAACAGGATTGCAGGTTCTAGACCAGGATCAGTAATTTAGTAAAACTGTTTCAAAATAAAAAAAAAAAAAGGTCTGGGGATGTAGCATGGAAGTAGAACACCCCTGGGTTCAATCCAGAAACAAAAACAAACAAGCAAAATAAAATAAAAGAAAAGAAAAATATTTTACTTTATTTAAGGGATAAAAGGAATATATTTTCATTATAGAGAACTTAAATAATAGACACTGATATTTGCCCACCCTTCTTTTATCTTTCCCCACCCCCACTTGGTGTTGGACTCAGAAATTTTATTCCTCTTAAACCTTGTTTTCAGGTAAATGAAAATTTATTTCTAGTTTTATGTGTAGCAGATTGAGAAATATATTGATATTCTCAGAACTGTTTCTTTTGGACTTTTGGATCACAAAATGTACAAATTAAATGCTCTTATCTTTACAGATATTTCTTGAGGACAGTTAGGTTAGTGTGTGCTTTAACTTACTCTTACTTGTCACATGCACACGTTTTCCTTCTTGCCATTCTCTGATGATAGTTGAGCTGAAAGGAGTAGCAATCACAGGCTCACTCAATGCGCCCCTTTCAGAGAACGCTGTGAGACCTTTCCCTCTTACTGAACAGGCTCTCTTATGTCTTTGAGGAAAGAAGGCGGGTCTCTCTGCCTGTTGAGCAAGTTCAATTTCAAATCTTGTGGGGAGAATTTCACAGCAGGCAAGCAGAAACAGTTTTATTGCCTCTATTTTCAGAATCTTTTTTCAAATTACAATAATATACCCAAGAAGCATATAAGAAAAGACAATCATTGTGAAATAAAACAGAGCTTTTACCCTTTAAACCCAAAACAGAAGTAAAGGAATCACTTTGTTCTTAAAGGTTTATTTTCCAATCCTAAACTCTATGCACCAGGAAATGTTACGTTCCTCTAGAAGCAAAAAAGAAATGCTTGTATAAAATAACTGTTTTCTATAAATATTAGATGCATCCAAGTTGAAAATCCTCTCATAATTTATCACCTTGCATAAATATATGGGATGAAATTTCATTTCCCAAAAGTATGTTGTAAGGATATTGGGAAAAGAAATTATTGCATATATATGCAATACAATTTTTAAACTTCAAATATATTGTGTATTACTCATTTTTATCATTCATTATGCCAAAGGAAAACGTTTTAGAAGTATGCTTTCTGTAGTTTATACATTTTATAGTTCTTTTTGACATTCTGACTCATATTCATGAGGGAGACCAAAGCATTTAGACTCTGATGGACACAATTGAGGATTATTATAATCCAGACAAGAGTATGCTACAACATGCTATTTTACAAAGCATACTTTGCTTTAAATTACACTTATCTTAGTGTAAAACTAAATCTTGCTTCTCATATTTATGATGAGAGGTGGGCTGGAAATTAAAATTGTATAGATCTGTGTAGAATTAAAAATGATTGTAGAAAACTCATGAATCAAATAAACCACAAGACAGATAGCTACCCTTGAATATTTGGGAATTGATATATTGAGTAATAAATCAACTTATTTTATACATAGTCTATTCCCTGACTGGCGTTCTTTGAGGATTCTGGAAAATGTTTACATGTATACATTTAATGTTCACTTTTTGGGCAAGAGGGAAATCAGGCACTAATGTGCTTGGCTATGAGAGCAATAGCTAAGTAAATATTCACTTCTTTTGTCAGAAGAAAAACTTTTCTAAGACTTTAAGTTCTGTAAGATGAGAAGTAAAGTCCCTATTGAAAGTCCCCAGTTGACATTTTCCTATTCTGCTACTATGACTTCGATGTATACTCTTAAATAATTTATGTTCATGTGTAGGATTAGATGAAACAAAATCATTTCTGCTTAAGTCTATGCCCTCGCTATTCAGAATAATAAATGTAGACATATTCAAAATCTAAAAAGAAAAAATTATTGTACCTTAGTAAAATTGTAAAAGTTTAAAAATTGTAGCTTTAAAGCAAACTTTAAAAAAGAATTGTAATTCCATTTTATCGGACAACATGGAACATTTTATAAAATACATTAATTTTTAAGCAGTTATCCAGAGGTATGTCACTAACAATTTCAAATTTCTAGATGACATCTTTAAACTATAAGATAAGATGGGAAAAATACCTCCAGGTGACTATAATGGTCATCACAAGGCCTGTCTGATAGTCAAACTAGCATGAAGCAACTGACAGAAACATACAAGCTAAAAACCAACAACTTTATTAGAAAGAAGGAGGCCTAATACCAGAGTCACATGTACACACACACACACACACACACACACACACACACACACACAAACACAAACACACACACACAAACAAGATTGGCTACCTGATTCCCCAGCTCATTGGTAACTGGAAATCATAAGTCAGATGGGATCAGGACCACTAGTAGCAAATGGGATGATGCAAGAGGAGTGGGAAATGTGACCAAATGCTATCAAGAGAGGCTGTTCAAATTGTTAAGGCAATCTGAGATAATGTAGAATAAACATAAATAATCTAACTAGTCTCTATCACCCCTTCAGGACTTCAAGAACTATTAAATTAAGATGAATGTGAATAATAATAAAACTTTTTTAAAAGATTAATGTAATTAAACTTGCTATCAAGAAAGAGGCAAACATTATTTATTTGGAAAATTAGCTTTTTAATTTTTTTTGTACTAGATATTGAACCCAGGAGTATTCTACCTCTGAGCTATACCTTCAGCCCTTTATATAGTTTATTTTATTTTATTTGGTACTGGGGATTGAACCCAGGGTCATTCTTCCTCTTCCCCAGCCCTATTTTTTTTTAAATAAAGTCTCGCTAAGTTCCTGAGGCTGGCCTTGAATCTGTCATCCTGTGTCTCACCCTCCCAAGCACTGGGATTACCGGGGTACACCACTGCACCGGGCTTTATTGTTTATTTTTGAAACAGGGTCTTGCTAACTTGCTGAGGATCTGGCTAAATTGCTAAGGCTGGCCTCAAACCTGTGAGCCTCCCGTCTCAGCCTTCCAAGTACTGTGATTACAGCCATGCATTACTGTACCAGGTGAAAATTAACTTTTAAAATATACTATTCTAGCTGGGTGTAGTGGTGTGTGCCTGTAATTCCAGTACTTGGAAGGCCAAGACAAGAGGAACAGCAGTTCAAAACTAGGATGCACTAAGTTAGTAAGACCCTGTTTGAAAATAAAAAATAAATTGGCTGTGCATGTATCTCAGTGTAAAGTATCCCTGGATTCACATTCGAAATGCATTGACATCCTCTGTGATGCTGTAGCTGTCAGTAATGGACGGTCTAGTAGGTCGTTCTGAATATTAAAGCAAAGCAACCATTCTTTTTCTCCAAAATATGGCTTACTCTTTTTAATAGAACTTTTGAAGAGGAAATACACTTATGGGGTTCAAACTGCAAAACTATTATACCTCAAGTAGTCTATTTTCTCTTATCCTTCACTTAGTTTCCCACTCACATATATTAGTTTCTCATGTATTCTTCTTAGTTTCCCATTTACTTTTTTAGACTTCCTTTATGATTACATTAGTGACTAAGGATGTTTATCTTACTGTCCCTTTTTAAAAAATGTACCTCATTATACATGTGCTCAAAACTTTAATTTCTTTCAATTAATGCCAGTCTTGGAGATGTTGCCCTACCAATACATATGGTATTATCTTCTTCAAGTAGCTGCTTGATTTTCCTTTATATATACTGTTGCCTATTGATGAACACTCTTTTATGGCAGGCTTTGTGAATGTTTTCTGATATCCATTCCCCATCCCTCAAGGAAAGCATTCCTTTTCTGTCCCTGTGAAGAAAGGTTTGGCGACATGTTTTGTTTTGAGCAATGAAATACAAGTGGCAGTGACGTAAGTCATTTATGGTAGAGGCCATGAATGCTTTACTATATTCTCATTCTCCTCTTCTTCCTCCTTTTTCTCCTTTTCTTTCTCCTTCTCTTTCTCCTTCCTTATAAAACAATTAGACTAATACAGTTCCAGATGTTTCTCCCTCTTTCAATCTGGGATCTAGATGGGGCACAATAGCTAAAGCCTGTACTAGACAGTTTTATGAATGAGAAATACACTCGTGTTACCAAAAATCTATACATTATAGTTATTGTTATCATTACAATGTAATTCGTTTAAAAATGATGCTAGCTGGGCATGGTGGCGCACGCTTGTAATCCCAGTACTTTGGGAGGCAGAGACCGGAGGATCCGGGTTCGCGGCCAGCCTCAGCTCTCTCTCTCTCTCCCTGTCTCTCTCTCTCTCTCTCTACTTAGTGAGGCCCTCTGCAACTTTGTGAGACCCGTTTTCAAAAACAAAGTATAAAAAAATGGGGCTGGGGGTGTAGTGCGGAGGTAGAACGCCCCTGGGTTCAATCCCCGGTACCGCAAAAAAAAAAAAAATGATACTAGAATTTTGTCTATAAAGCAGAAACTAAACAATGTGTCATTGGCGTCTTGGTTGGGCAAGGAATGGCAAGGGAAGTGTTCTTGGAGCTGGAAAGGTGGAGATTTATATAGTGCTCTGGAGAAGCAGCAGAACATTGAAATGGTCACCTGTAGCACCTTTGAATGTCAAGAACGATTTTCATAGTTTAATGAAAAGCTTGGAAACAGAATATTGGTAGTGAGGGTTGTCTATGTTTCACTGTAGTTGAAAAGGAATTACTTATGTGCTAAGTCCAACAAAGAACTCCAAGTTTGAATGGAGAGAAGAAAAGGAAATGAGATAGTCTTAAAAGCTACTCCTCTGAAAGAGGACTAATATCTATAACATATGAAGAACTCAAAAAACTTAATGCTAAAAAAACCCGATCCAAAAATGGCAATTGTACATGCACACTATGGGATTTTACTCAGTCATAAAGAAGATTATGTCCTGCAGGAAAATGGATGAACTAGAGAATGTTATGCTAAGTGAGATCAGCTTGTCTTAGAAAGTCAAGGGTGAAATGTTTTCTCTCATATGTGGAAGCTAGAGAGAAAATAGGAAACAAAAGGGACTTCAGACAAATGAAGCGAGAGACCCGAAGAATAGTGGAAGAAGATCAGGAGAAGAAGATGAAGAGAGAGTAAAGGAGGATTGAGGACGGAAACAATTCAAATAATGTTATGTCCATATATGAAAGTACTACTATCAATCTCACTAACACGTGCAGTCAGAGAGGAGGGGGGAACTGGGTGGGATGTGGAGGGAAATACACCAAGTGATGAGTGCAAGTATGTCTGCATCACTTTGAATCTCACTATGATGTATAATTACAATGTACCAATAAAAGTATTTTTAAAACCTAGGATGTAAAGTTCATGAGAGGAAATACATCTTGATTTCTGACAGAAAAGATAACATTAAGAAAAATCTTTGGCACTGATCTTGTAACAAAGATCATATAAAACATATGGACTATATAACAATTGCTAAAACATCTGAACAGGTTGTCAGATAATACATTATTTTAGTTGGAAAGAGGATTTAGTGAAAAGAGATTAAGGATGTGGCTTCCTTAATAAAAACCTGGAGCTCAAAGTATCTGCCATTAAGTGTATATATCTATCTATACATATATTTATACATATATAGATATATATACTTATATATATCTACATACATATGGAGAGAGAGAGAAAGAGAGAGAGAGAGAGAGAGAGAGAGAGAGAGAGATCTTTAGACGATTTGTGAGTGTGGCTATTTGCACATAGGACTGATTGAAGTAAGTTAGAGGCCAATGAATCCTTTGACCTAAACTATCAAGAGGAACCCCAGCCTAGACTAAAACAGATATTCATTGTTTGATACTTAAAATAACTATGTGTTTCCAATGCTCTCTTGGCAGAAAATGGTCTATGCTTCCTCATTGATTAAAAAGTTATATTGTGCCATGATCTTTTTAGTCAGAACCTAGGAAGATAATGAAAAAGTGATTACATCCCAGAGAGTAGATTAGAAAACTATGGAGAACAGTAGACAGGGATTTATTCTTTGGAAGAAAAATTAAAGGCCAATCAAGGAATGTACTCCCAGGAAAAAAGCTTACTTCTGTATATAGTTAATGTGAATTTGCATTGCTAAATACAAGTAATTGCTATATATTCCTCTATCTGAATGGAAGTGTGCATGGCAAATGTGCCATCCTTGTTTTACTACTGTGTGTCTGGTAGGTCTGACAGATGGTGCAGGGCTTGATGAATTTTCAGAACGATTGAGACCTAGGGTTTTAATTTCAAAGCTGTAAATGGGTGGGAGGTTTGGGTAGTTTCCCTTCTGAGGAAATGTGTTTGTGAGAGAGGGAGAGAACTAAGTATTTGGTAATCTTAAGGCAGACTCTTCCTATCATGAGGGTCAATTTTGGCTATATGTTTTGATTTTACAAAATAAATGTAAATATAATTGATGTAGTCAGAAGCTTTACACAATAAGACATGTTTTGATATTCTGTTTTCTTTTCTGTCAGTGAGGCCTACAATATTTTGGTTGTTTCCTTCTCCATTAATTTGGTTCAAGTGAGAGGATAAGTTTTGTGAGCAGTACTTATGTACTAATGTACTGAGCATGTACAATGAGTAATAAATAAAACACTGAGTTTTTAAACTGCTAAGTTTTTTTGGTGTTTGTTACTTCAGCATGACTTATCCTGTCCTGACTGATACATGGTTACGTCCAAATTTTTGAAATAGTAAGTGAAGTTGCAATAACTTACAATAACTTACACATATCATTTTGAAAATGTGTAAGTAAACTTAAAGTTCCAATTTTCAAAAGTGGAATTACTGGGTCAAAAGATTTAAACACAGTACTTTTGATAGATAATTACTAAAGTACTGTGCATAACAGTGATATCAATTCACATTTTTCACCAGTAGTTTATAAGAAGCTTCTTTACCCACTGAATTGCCAAGAAAATGCATTATCAAAATTTCAATGGTCAATCTGGAAAGTGAACATTTTATCTCAGAATTAAATCTAACAATCTGAAAATGAGCTAAAAAGTAAATGTTTGCAAGAGAAATTTATCCTATGAAGAAAGCATTTTGTAAAATAGATTTTTCAATATGTTCCTATTGTCATGTGACTTTTAAGCCAAGCTGGATATAGGTCATCAAAAACTTTATTGTTTTTTACAGAATTATTTAATATATACACTTGGAATTTTCCCAATACAGTTTAAAATCTTCCATGTGAAGAGTTTCTATAGGTTTGACTCAAATCTGTAACAATAGCCGGGCGTGGTGGCGCACTCTTGTAATCCCAGTACTTTGGGATGCGGAGACCGGAGGATCCGGGTTCGCAGCCAGCCTCAGCGCTCTCTCTCTCTCTCTCTCTCTCTCTCACTCCTTAGTGAGGCCCTCCGCAACTACGTGAGACCCGGTTTCAAATAAAGTATAAAAAATAGGGCCGGGGCATAGTGCGGAGGTAGAATGCCTCTTTGTTCAATCACCGGTACTGCAAAAAAAAAAAAAACTTTAACAATAAAGGTACACATCTGATTGTGAAAAATGCCAATTTATGTGAAGAAATACATTTATGAAGAAAACTAAGGAATAAAAGGAGAAACATCACATAATTATATTACTAGATATATAAATAGTATTTGATAAAGGTCAGAACTCAGTAGAAAAATATTTATAGAATATAACATAAGGTAATTTGATTAATTATGATATATTTATATGTATTATAAAGACATACTTTAATGATAAGCTTATAAAAACTTTGTTCTTGAGTTTGGGAATAAGATGGTGATGTCAACTCATGATACTTCCATTAAACAGTGTACTGGAGATCTTTTAACAAATTTATTTCTTCATTTATTTTAGTTGACAATAATTGTCTATATTTATGAGGCCCAATGTAATATTTGGATCTATACATATATTGCAGAAAGATTCGATCAGAATAATTATATCCATCACTTCACCAATTTATTCTTTGTTTGTGGTAAGAATGTTAAAAATCGATTCTTTTAGCAAGTTTGAAGTATACAACAAGTTTGAAGTATACAACCTGTGGTTACCTTGCAGTGCAATAAATCACAAAAACTTATCTTACTGAAACTTGGTACCTTTTAATCAATACTTCCCTTCTTCCTCCCCCTTCCCCACCAGTTTCTGGTAACTACTTTTCTACTCTCTGTTTCTATGAAATCTACTTTTTTTTAAAGATTCTACATTGATTTAACCAGTGCTATAAGACATGAAAAAAGAAAGCATATAAGAATCAGTGAGAAAGACATTAACTTCATTATTAATAGAGATGATATCAGTGTGAATAGAGAAAATCCAAGAGTAAAAAATAATTACAATTAATAAGTGAAATCAGTAAGGTCGCTGGACACAAGATCACTCCATACAAATCAATTGTTTGTATATGAGCAACAAACAGCTAGAAATGATATTGTTGAAAATCATCAATTAAAAGTTTATAGAGAATGTTACTATTTATAATTGCATGAAACCCAGAAATATCCCAGAGAATAAATCAAAGAAAAATGTCCACTATCTATATAATAGGATTTTTCAGTAGTAGCACTGAAAATCTGCCCTGCAGAACCACCACTCCATAAAAAAATATAGCACTAATATGACATAGCACCAATATGAAAAATTAAAGGACCAATAAACATAAGGATTTACTATGTATCTTGATTGTAAGATTCAATACTATAAAGACATCACTCCTTTAAAAACTGATCTATAATTCTAATGTAATTCCCATAAAATTTCTACTAGCCTTTCTTTCTAGAAGTGAACAAGTTGGTTTTAAATTTATATGAAATGTAGAATATATATATATGGAATTCTAGATAACAGAAAATGAACTTGGTCTGTGCTATTTTTCTCTTCCTCTGACAAAATGAGGAAAGAACCACTTGTTTTTGGCACTCATGGTTCATCACAACACTTTAATAATGTTCTCCTCCCTTTCTGATTGAAATGATCAGAAACACCTTTTTTTTTTCCATACAGTCTCTACTCAATTTATCACTTGATGTAGGGAGGGTGGATGGCTACATTGATGCTTACTATATTATTTAAGCCCATGGACAAAAGAATCTGATCACAGTTTGACTTTTGAACCAGATAAGTAAACATTAATCAAATTAATATATCTCAGATTTATAATCCACTCATATGTCTACTGTGTTTTCCCATTTCAGTGAAAAGTCCCATTAGGAATGCTAGTAGTGTGTCCCCAATCAAAACCTCTACTATAGTGTTCAAACCAATTTGCCTTTTGCTCCCACAGGAAATGTTTAGTTTTCTTACAGCACTTATTATTGTTAACTTGCATTGCAGTTATTTGTGTTCATGTCTCTTTCCTTCACCCAGGATGAACTGTGATTCTTGATTATAATTGTAACATCTTATCCATCTCGGTGTCTCCAGTGTGTGTATACAAATTACATACTTGTGGGACTGAATTTTGATAGTCTTAAAACCTATTTACCAAAATTTTATACAAAAAGAAACCCATTGATTCTTAGAGAAGACTTACTATATAACAGAAGTTATTGTAGGTGACATCTTCATGTTATTCCCAATCTCAAGTGGAAAGTTGTTTTTTTTTTTTGTGTGTGTGTGTGTGTGTGGTACTGGGGATTGAACCCAGAGGCATTCTACCACTGAGCTATGCCTTTAGCCTGATTTTTAAAAAAATTTTGAAACAGGGTCTCATTAAGTTGTGGAGGGCCTCACTAAATCACTGAGGCTGTCCTTGAACCTGCAATCCTCCTGTCTCAGCCTCCCAAGTACTGGGATTACAGGTGTGTGCCACCACACCCAGCAAGTGGAAATTTTTTAATAGTCCTTCATTAAGATAATGTGAGATCTACTGGTTGATGCTTCTTTTTTTTGTGGTACCAGGGATTGAACCCAGGGGCGTTCTACCTCCGCGCTACACCCCCGGCTCTATTTTTTATCCTTTATTTTGAAACCGGGTCTCACAAAGTTGCAGAGGGCCTCACTAAGGAGAGAGAGAGAGAGAGAGAGAGAGAGAGAGAGAGAGAGAGAGAGAGCTGAGGCTGGCTGCGTACCCGGATCCTCCGGTCTCCACCTCCCAAAGTACTGGGATTACAAGTGTGCGCCACCATACCCAGCTGGTTGATGCTTCTATTTCCCAAAATCCAAATGACAGTGGCCAAAACCCATGAAATCTCTGGCCTTTAATCTTTCCGATTCTTAAGTTGCCTATCATAATGCTTCCCTATTTCATCAAACTTCCAATTATAATTTAAAACCAATTTATGGGAAGCTCTCTCAGCCTTTTCACTGTAAACTAGGTATTTGTCCTCTGTGTAACTTTTATCCCTGTTTATTTATCTTTCATGGTACATTAGTATTGAAATCTCCATATTACGGGAATTCTACTGCAATCTCTGTATTATAGGGATGTTAAACTCACTACATCATTGAGCTAAACTGCAGAGACAAACATACTCTGATGTCTGAAAAATAGTACAACTTCTCAAAAACAATAGAGGTTTATTGATCACTCAAATAATGGTACCAAATTAGTACGTCTTACCCTCCACATCTTCTCTCTCTCTAGGGTAGCATATCACTTGTATTCAGTGGCAAAAGGAGAAAGAACAAGAAATATGCATGGGAGGATTTTTTGACAGACCTGGAAATGGTACATATCACTGTGGTTATGTTTCCTTGGATAGAACTCAGTTACATGTCCCACTTAACTTCAGAGAAAGCCAAGAAATGTAGGCTAGCTGTGTGTCAAAGCTTATACTATAATGTTCATACTAATTTAATTGTGTTTCCTGACACCTCTTACTTTTCCTGTAGTTCCAATTTCTTTAATTATGTCACTCTTCACCCATTCTCTAAAGTTATGAAATATAGAACCGTCCATAGTCAAACAGAGTTTGAAGAAAACCAGTCAGCCTTTGCAGTACTATCTCTATGATCTGCAAATGTCTTCTCTCCCTACTAACCTCGGTTGTTTTGGTTTTTGTTCTGCTTTAAAGCACTGCCCTGGACAAGATCATAAATATTTCTTTCCTAATCTAGTTTGAAAGTCAAATGACTTGTTTTACTGCCATACAGTCTTCTTTCTTACACACTTTCCACAGTCTTAGCAATGAGGCTTCAACATCCGCAAATCTTAAATTAACATTCTCTTAATTGTGCCTTCATTATATAAGTTCTGTTTATATGGGTTCCCATTTCCTAAGGATTTAAATTAAATCCCAATAATGTGTTCAATGCCTCTTATAATAAAAATCTACTATCTCCAACAGCTTTTCCTCTTCTCTTTACCCTCAAGACTCCAGACACAGGCTGCTATTTCCTATATTTGAATAAAACATGCAATTTTAGGTCTTGGATTCTTTCCTCCTTCTGCCAAAAATATCCTGTCTCCCTTACCCTCCTTTCATTTTCTTTCTCTGCTTTCTTGATATAACTATCCTTTAAAGTGTAACTCAAATGCCATACCCTTTGCAAAGCTTCTCTTTCTTAATATCTATAATCTCAATTAATCAATCACTTTTTTCCTTTTTGCTCCACAGGAAATGTTTATACTTTTCTTAAAACATTTATCATTGTGCACTTGCATTGTAGTTATTTGTGTATATCTCTTTCCCTTCACCTAGTATAAACCATGAGAGTCTTGATAATAGTTATAGCATCGTATTCATCTCTGTGTCTTCAGTACGTGTATACAAATTACATACTTGTGGAATTGAATTTTAATAATCTGGAGACCTGTTTATCAATATTGTATACAAAAACAAAACCAATTCCTTGTGTGCTTTTCCTTGATTCTTAGAGAAAAGAGCTTAGAAATAATTCTCAAGAATTGAGAATATTCTATAAATAAATATAAAAATCCAGGAATGAGAAGAGAAACATTAATATAAATTAAATGTAAAATTTAATTAAATGTAAAAGTAAATCTTTAAGAACAGCATCAATCAACTGTTGTAAGTGGAGATTGCTTATATATTAAAATAAAGTGACATAATTCATATGGGGTTCACTAAGAAGACACTATAGTATTTTAAACTTCTATGTAGATATACTTCAGGATATGAGTGATCTTATATCTAGAATACATTTCCTATGGTTATGAAGGAGGGAGAAAACCCTACTGGAAAATATATGGATGAATACAAATTTGTCTTTAAAGGACTTATGCAAGAAAGACAGGCAAGGCAGTTTATCAGTGACTGACAAGTGATCTGTAAATCAGAGGAGTTTTGTAGATGACAGAATTAGAGGTCAGAACCACCTCTATTTCATGAAGAATGCCAGCTTTTGCCTTTCTGCATACCTACTCGGCCCTTACACAAAGAACCTGCCTAACTGGTTCCCCTGCCTTGGTTAAGGAGTTCACATAAGAAGTGCCAAGTCCACCAGCTGTTAAGTATAAGATGCATTTTACTGTGAAAGACCAGTTGTCTGGTATTCATGGTGTGAGCCTTCTCATTCACTTGGCCCCTGAGGACCACACCTTTGCACGACCCTACTTTGCTTCATATGATGGATCCAATTCACCAGCTCTGCCCAGCATTACTGTTGTTGCTGAAGCCTGACCTAGAACTTCAGTTTTTTTGTTTGCAGATACTATACTTTCCTGAGATCAGAAGTCCTGTCCCCCAGGTGCTGAAGCCTTTTCTATACTCCACAAAATTGGTTGGGATCTTGCAGTGTTAAGTTTGCACTTCAGGCCTAATTTTATTTATCACCAGCTTCCTCCCCTCCTTGCCTATGGTACAGACTGTGGTTTGAATCTCAACTTCCAGCTTGACTACCTCAGAGAAGACCCTCTCACTGTGGTCACTGAACTTTGGATGGCCCAATTTTCCCTTCCAATCTACTTCCTGAAAGGGAAAATTATTCAAACAGGTCTGTGTCCCCAGATTCTTTTTTTTGCCAGGCTCTTTTCCAAGACTTTGTGATTTCTGTTTGCAGCAGTCACTGTTCTATCTTCAAGTTGACATAATGAGTCCCTTGATTCCTCTTTGGTCAGTGGCCACAGCAATTCAGTTTATATACTAATACACTACTTTTGTGAGTCTCTATGCAACACACGTGGAGTCATTTACGAGTGTTCACTCCTGTTTTCACAGCGGCAAACTTGTCTAGTATCCCTTGACATATCTCATTAATTATTAAGCTCTTAGCTACTTTCTTTTCTCTTCTTCATTCCTTCTTCACACTGTCAAGGTAAAGGTACAAAGACAGCTGCCAAAAAGGAACTGTCACAGCAGGCAGAGGGCAGCTTGTGAAGTTTTGTCATTGAATCTCAATATAAGAACTGACTGCGTTCCTTTGGTCAAATCATCTACGCTCCCTAAAACCATAGATTCCTTACCTGTAAACGGAAGTAATAATATCTTTTGCTTTGTTGTGAGAAGTTTAAGACAAAGTCAAAGTAAAAGGCTTATTATAATACTTGGTATGTATTAAAGGCTTTGTAAACCTTATCTATGATTTTGGTAAACATTTAAAATGTTTATTAAATCAATAACCAAGACAAAATAAAACACTATACTACAAAAATAGCTCAAGGGAAGTCTTTGCTTAGAGATTACAAAATAAAAGGTTATCTGTTCAAATAAAATCCAGGAAGATATTTTGATATAATGATACTTGAGGGCTGGAGAGGAGTTATTATAGAAACGATGCATTATTTATTTGTATTCCATTAGCAAGACATAGGAAACATAACTACATAACCAAATGTGTAGGAGAAGGTTTCAGTAGTAAAATATAATAATAATTGGTAATTAAAGGCAATAGATTGTACAAACACAACATACCTTTGACCAGCCAGCTTACTGTGCCTCTCCATGCTGATGAAAATGTTTTATAAGGCTGGCAATTACAGCCATCAGTCACCTGTAAGAATTGTGCTTGAATTGTGTTTAGTGGCATTAAAAGCATATATTTTGTCTTTAGATTTTAATCAGATAGCTACTACTGTATTATTACAGTATTGCACTCTTACTACACAAAGAGTGGTACATGTTCCAGAAGCATGGATGTGACCTGAGAATTTGGTAAAAACGCAGACTGTCAGGCCACACGCCAGACACGCTTCATTTTATCAAGATGCCCAGGTGGTTTGTATGTTCATTATTTTTGCAACTTAATGATCAAAATGTTTGACCTCACGTAACAGTTTGTGGTAGTCCACGCCCCAGGATGTTTTAAGTATTTGGGTGGAGGAAGTTAAAATGTGCTTTTTTAGACCTAAATGTCAAACAGCACATATGTTATCAAGTAAGCATCTTTTCTTTTCTTTTTGAAATCAAAGATCAAACTGAAACTGTTGATTAAATATCTAACAAATATTCACAAGGCATTATCTACAGGTTGGCAAGTCTGGGTGGATGAAATTCCCAACAGTGGAATGAGCAGACGTCGTGTGGGCCATGTCCCCATATCACTTCTTTAAAGATAAATTTTTAGACCTCCTCTTCTCTGTCTTCTTACTCAAGAGCTCAAATATGGACATGATAGTGGACCCTATTTAACCCTGTGGTTCAGCAGGACACTTTGGGGAACAGCGAAGCAATAAAACAGAAGGAATTTGGGTTCCTGGATTCCCTCACAGAGCAGGCTTCCCACCTACTCTTTATTATCCCTTTCAGGAAAGAAATAAATATTTGTGCATCTTTACACCACATTTTTTCCTTTCTTTCTTTTTTTGTTTGTGAATTATAATTACAGAATAGTGAGATTGATATATGCGCATAGCATAATTTGCTCTGTTTCCTTCCCCATACCTCATCTCTCCATCTCCTACTCCCTCCTCCAATCCCTTGGATCTACTGGTCTCTCTCCTCATTTTATGAGGTCCCTTTTCTCTCCTTTTTTTCCCTACCTTCCACATATGAGAGAAAACTTGCAACCTTTGACTTTCTTAGTCTGGCTGATCTCTCTAAGCATGATATCCTCTAGTTCCATCTATTTGCCTGCATATGACATAATTTCATTCTTCTTTGAGGTTGAGTAAAATTCCATGTGTATATGTACCATGTTTTCTTTATCCATCCACCTGTGGATGGACACCTAGATTGGTTCCATAATTTGGCTATTGTAAATTGTGCTGCTATAAACATGGGTATGCATGTATCACTATAGTATTTTGATTTTAATTCTTTTGGATAAATATCAAGAGTAGTATAGGTGGGTAATGGTGGTTCTATTCCTAATCTTTAGAGGAAACTCCATAGTGATCTCCATAGTGGTTTTACTAATTTACAATCCCACCAACAGTCTATAAGGGTTCCTTTCTCCTGATACCCATGCCAGCATTTATTATTTGTGTTCTTAGTGACTGCCATTCTAACTGGAGTGAGATGAAATCTCAGTGTAGTTTTGATTTGCATCTCCCTGATTGCTAAAGATGTTGAACACTTTTTTCATATATTTATTGGCCATTTGTATTTCTTTTCAGAAGTGTCTATTTAGTTTAATTGCCCATTTATTGATTGGGCTATTTGTTGTTCTGATGTTAGGTTTTATGATTTCTTTATAAATTCTGTAAAGTAATACTTTGTCAGAGAGTAGCTGGCCAAGATTTTCTCCATTCTTTAGGCTGTCTCTTTATGCTTTTGATTGTTTTCTGTGCAGAAGCATTTTAATTTGATGCCATCCCATTTATTAATTCTTGGTTTTATTTCCTGAGCTTAAGGGGTCTTATTGAGATATTCAACGCCTGTACTTACATGTTGGAGAGTTGATCCTATATTTTCTTCTAGCAGCTGTAAAATTTCTGGTCTAATTGATCCACTTTGAGTTTACTTTTGTGCAAGATATGATGAGAGAAAAGTATCTAGTTTGGTTCTTCTACCTATGGATATCTGTTTTTACCAGCACCATTTATTTAAAAGTCTATCTTTTCCTGAAAAACAATTTGTAAAATATAAGATTACTGTATTATGAGAATTTGTCTATGTGTCCTATAGTTTATTCCATTGATCCACATGTCTATTTTTATGCCAGTACCATGCAGTTTCTGTTACTATAGCTCTGTAGTATAATTGGAAGTTTGAAATTTTGATTCCTCCCATATTACTTATATTGTTCAGAATTGCTTTGGCTACTTGATGATTGTCATTCTAATTGGGGTTAGATGGAATCTCAGTGTAGTTTTAATTTGCATCTCCCTGATTGCTAATGATGTTGAATTTTTTTATATATATGTTTTGGCCATTTGTATGTCTTCTTTTGTGAAGTGTCGATTTAGTTCAATTGCCCATTTCCTGATTGGTTTATTAGCTTTTTTAGTGTTAAGATTTTTTAAGTAATTTGTGTTTTCTAGATATTAGTCCTCTCTCAGAAGAATAGCTGGCAAAGATCTTCTCCCATTCTGTAGGCTCTCTCTTTAGACTCTTCATGGTTTCCTTTGATGAGCAAAAACTTCTTAGTTTAATGTCATCCAATTTATTAATTCTTGTTTTAATTTCCTGAGCTTTGAAGGTCTAATTGAGGAAGTTTCTACCTGTGTCTCTATGTTGGAGTGTTGGACTTATGCCCTCCTGTACTGGGTGGGATTGCAAATTAGTGCAGTCCCTATGGAGATCAATGTGGAGAATCCTCAGAAAACTTGGAATGGATGTACCATATGATCCAACTATACCACTACTGGGTATCTTTCCAAAGGGAATGAAATCAGAATATTATAATAATATGTGTACATCCATGTTTATAGCAGCACAATTCATAATAGCCAAATTATGGAATCAACCCAGGTGTCCATCAACAGATGAATGGATTACAAAATTATGGGATATCCACACAATGGAATTCTACTCAGCAATAAAGAAGAAAAAATTATGTCATTTTCAGGAGAACGGATGGACCTGGTGAACATTATGTTAAGTGAGATTAGCCAGTCATGGCAAGTGAAGGATCATATGTTTTCTCTCATATGCAGAAGCTAGGGAGTAACTGGGATATAAGAGAGACTTTAGGTAATAGAGGAAAAACTCTTTTGGGGAAAGGGAGGTAGTTTGGGGGAGGGAGGGGTTGGAGAGGGAGAATTAATGAAGGAAATACTTCCATTGACATTATATATATATGTGAGAATACCAATGCCAATCTCAATAATTTGTTTGGGAAAGGGGAGGAAGTGGGGTGAGAGCCCTGGGAAGGCTCACCAAGTGAGGTGTGCACATATGTCACTATCACTGTGAACTACATTATGATATGGGACTATAATGCACCAATAAAAATATAAGAAAGAATTTGGCTAACCTGTGTCTTTTATTCTTCTATATAAATCTTAAGGCCAATTTTTTCTAGTTCCGTGAAGAATACCATTCATATCTTAAATGGGAATTTCATTGAATTTATATATTGCTTTTGGTAATATGGCCATTCTAACAATATTAATTTTACCTGTCCAAGTACATAGATGGTCTTCAGATTTCCTAGTTCAGAATGTTAGAGTTCACTTTTATTTTGCAACTCTCTGTAGTTCTAATTCATCTTAACTTTACTATTTAAGAGTGTATTTTAATTAGAAAAAAAGAAAATTAACACTGTGACAAAATATGTGCTTCACATCTGTAAAGTAATCCTAATGTCTTAATATCAACATGATGGCTTGAGTTTTCAGTGAGTTTATCATGAATACAAATAATTTGCTCTTGAATTTGGGTAACAACATTAAACTACATGTAGGTTTATGTCTTTTCAATTATTTAAAGATAGAAAATAATTTCATTGAAAAATGTAATGTGTATGGAGAACAGCTTACTTTTCTCTAAAGAATCTAAAACTAGTCCAATTCAGAGAGGAACAGAGTGAAGCAGACACAAGATTTATCCAGTTATGTTACAAACCCTTTATTCAGTCTGAGTAAATTTTTAATAAAACATTTTAATAGAATATCCTCACAGGTCATGTTTTTTCACTTATATCATGTCCTTAGTGCCCTGAACTGAATGACTATTTCAACCAAATAGTTATTTCAATGTATTCAATTGCTAGTGTCATATGTGACCATTCTGATTTTCCTCCTTGTTACTCTCCAGACTCTTTTTTTTTTTTTTGCGGTACTGGGGATTGAACCCAGGGGCGTTCTACCTCCGCGCTACGCCCCCGGCCCTATTTTTTATACTTTATTTTGAAACCGGATCTCACGAAGTTGCG
>PVJS01039775.1:0-18753 GCA_004027185.1 Glis glis | reverse complement strand
CACATCCTCGCCAGCATTTGTTGTTGTTTGTGTTTTTAATGATTGCCATTCTAATTGGGGTTAGGTGAAATCTCAGGGTAGTTTTGATTTGCATCTCTCTGATTGCTAATGATGTTGAACATTTTTTCATACATTTATGGGCCATTTGTATTTCTTCTTCTGTGAAGTGTCTATTCAGTTCACTTGCCCATTTTTTGATGGGGTTATTTGTTTTTTTAGTGGTGATTTTTTTAAGTTCTCTGTATATTCTGGATATGAGTCCTCTATCAGAGGGGTAGCTGGCAAAAATCTTCTCCCATTCTGTCGGCTCTCTGTTGAGGTTCTTGATTGTTTCCTTTGCTGCACAAAAACTCTTTAGTTTAATGCAATCCCACGTATTTATCCTCATTTTAGTTTCCTGTGCAACAAGACCCCAAGGTCTTGTTGAGGAAGTCTTTACCTGTGCCTGTGTGTTGAAGTGTTGGGCCTATGCCCTCTTCGAGTAGACTATATTTTAAAAATTTGTCAAGGTGATGTTAACAATCAGCCAGGTTTTGGTAACTCAGAGTTTAGCCTCTTGAATTATAATCCTGCCTCATTCTTGAAAGAATAGGTGTTCCTCTATTTTCCCTATAGCTGTCCTAAGCCCTTCTGAAAACTGATTGGGCTAACATCAAGATCAACCAGCCCCAATAGTGCAGAGGCCTATTTCTAAGGTAATACAACCTTCTGATTAATTGAAGCTGTAATGATGCATAGTTAGAGCTTGTTAGCCAGAGTAACTTATTAGCTAGAGTGACTCCATATTTGTTACTCAGAATGACCTCAAACCTGGCCCTAAAACAGAGAAGTTGGCTTTAAAACAATTAAACCAGGACATTGGCAGGATAGTTAACGGATTGTCATAATAACATATTGTAACTTATTGTGTTATTGTTATCTTGCTAACTGCCTTTTCTTGCCTCTGTACTTTTTGATATGCTTGGCTTGCTTGACGTACCTGAATACTATGGGAACCATAGAGGCTTCCCATCCCCTGCTATTGAAACTTGCCATGGGAACCTGTTTCACCCTGAGCTTGTATTGTATCTTACCCTATATAAGAAAATGCTGGAGGACAGTCAAGGACTGCACTTGGCTCTCATGCCTGTGTGGTCTTACTGGCCAGTAATAAAGACTCTAATTTAACACCTTTGTTGGTCTGATTGGTCCTGACTGGGATGCTACCTCTCAACTAAGCTACATTGAAGTTACAATCAATGTAAATATGAAATTCTAAGAAGTACATATTTGGACTGTGGTCCTACATTCTGACATATAGCTACTTAAATCCTTGAAATTTCTGAAGTGATGGGTTTTTTGTATGTTAATGAGAAAATTGATGGACAGGGGCTTCTGGATAGCCTTGGGATGATGGCTGGTTGCCAGGGGGACCTAATTATCTGATTAGAGAGTAAGAACTTTCAGCCTCAGCCCAGACCTGACTGGCATCTGAAGCAGGGAGGAGCATTTTTGTGGGGCTGAGTCCTATGGGATCTGATACTATGCCAGGTAGATAGTGTCAGAATTGAGTTAAATTGTATGATACCCAATGGATATCAGCAGACAGTTGGATAATTGGTGTTGGTGGAAGACGAACCCACACATCTTGTATCAGAAGTAAATAGTTTTTCCTATAGATTATAATGCATATAATATATAATGTAATATGATAATGTATAATACTTAGAAATGGAACTTTTTTTTTTAATTTTCTTTTTGCGGTACCGGGGATTGAACGCAGGAGAATTCTACCTCCACGCTACGCCCCCGGCCCTATTTTTTATACTTTATTTTGAAACCAGGTCTCACGAAGTTACGGAGGGCCTCACTAAGGAGAGAGAGAGAGAGACAGGGAGAGAGCTGAGGTTGGCCGCGAACCTGGATCCTCCGGTCTCCGCCTCCCAAAGTACTGGGATTACAAGCGTGCGCCACCACGCCCGGCCCCCCAGCTGGAACTTTTTTGAATAACTTTAAATGTCAAAAATATGACACCTACATAGCCAACACCTTTCTACATATATAATATTTTTCTTTTAGATTACATGTTGTCACTTTATCTGATTGCCTTGTGTCATAGAGAATTTCTATATAAATGAAAGCTAATCATAGAAGAAAATATGCTTATAAAAATGAGATAATCCATTACAAAGTATATCTTTTCTATATATACATAAAAATTTGGTCATTATTTAATAGAATATAACCAAACTTATATATAATATGTATATATAACTATATATGCAAGGAAAAGAGTAAGAAACCTCATAATAGTTATTATATTAATAATACATGATTCTAGAATTTTCTGGTTTATAAAGTATGCTCATAATTTATCTCATTTTATTCTCATAACAACTAAGAAGTTGGTACTATTAATAACTAATCAAAAGGGATAAAAGATATGGAAAAGGTTATTGACTTAAAGATCCCTTAAAATAGTACAAATACATATTTCTTACATACTTTAAGTCAACATAGTGCTTTCAAAATGCATTCTTTCATTTGATGTTACAATAATCCTAGGGGATATGTAAAATTAACTGCATTATATAAAAAGAAGAAATGTAAGCTTTGAGAAAACCAACTTGAACAGTGTCAGCTGGGAAAAAATGTTGGCTGGGTGAAGTTTTTTATTTTATTTTTTCACTTTCAATGCTTCTATGCTTTCACTGTTCCACAGAGCTTTTTTCCCCTCATAATAGGCAATTATTTACATATAAACATAAAATGTACCTATAATTATATGTCCTTCTCAACATATTGACTAGGTCAATTGAACAGAGACATTTATATGCATGTGGCAAAATCAACATAACATAATTCACTAAATTGCTGAGAGCCTCACTAGATTGCTGAGGCTGGCTTTGAACCTGCAATCTTCCTGTCTCGGCCTCCCAAATACTGGGATTACAGGTGCCACCAAGGCCAGTTTATAATTAACTTTTTACCAATTAACTATTTATTTATTTACAATTAACTATTTGCCAATTAACTATTTATTTATGTGTTTATTGCATATTCAATCTTTTTATTTCTCTACCAATCTTTGAGTTCATCTTCCTTAAACAGTTATAATTGTGTTTAATTTTGTTTCTTATAATTCCAATATTTGATTCATTTTTATGCTTGGTCTCTATTGCATTGACATTTTTTCCTTTATGAATGGATCATGTTTTCTTATTTGTATGACATGCAATTTTAGATGGTATCCTGAAGACTGTGAATTCCACGATGCAGATAATTTTTATTATGTTAGTTTCTGCCAAAAAATAATTTTTAAAGAAGCATTTAACTTTGACATACTAAATTATAATCTTTGGCTTCACTGCTGTGGTTTCTGGATTAATTTGAATTTAGTTTTTTAGACTGAGCTGCCTACTTATAGTCTACCATATAAATGTGTGGTTCAATGGTTAATCAGATATTTGGCTATTACCTTAATTTGAATTTTCCTTTTTTGGCTTCCTCTTGTGAAGGATTTGCATCTTCTTCATTTGTAGTGGTTCTTATGCCTTGAACTCTGTCCTCTAATTCTTCCAACTAATACAACCTTGTCATTTTCATTGGATATTTAGCCAATTCACATGGTACAGACTGGGGGTCCTACCATTTTACTAAAAGTGAAAGCAATTGAAAATTCTCAAGCTATATTCTCATCATCCAAGTAGTCTCAACTTATCTCGAGTTCTCCCTATATTAATTTTCTCTCTAGTGCCTTCAAGTAGTTGAATTCCCCCTGCCTTAAGTATTTTGTTCAAAATTATAGTTATTATCTGCTGCATGGTTGTTCTGTTGGGAGTAACTTAGTCATAGGAGGAGAATATTCATGGTCACCTTCGAACTTGCTACATTTCTGTGCTTGGAAATTTTTTTGAATTTATGACATTTTTAATAATATGTATTAAATTTCTATTTAAAGCATGTAGCTTATTATAAATAAAACTTTTGTTTGTTTTCCTACTTGAATAGGACCTCCTCTAATAAAAAAATGTGGCCTAAACCTAATAATACAAAGGTACAATCAAGAACTATTCTGATATTTTATCCCACTATTCTGTGGGAAATGCCAAACAAAATATTCACAGAAGTGCAGAGGTAAAAGAAAGCGTACATAGCTTCTATTTAATTAAATTAATTAATTAATTAATTTATTTATTTATTTATTTATTGCAGTACCGGGGATTGAACGCAGGGGCATTCTACCTCTGCGCTACGCCCCGGCCCTATTTTTTTTATACTTTATTTTGAAACCGGGTCTCATGAAGTTGCGGAGGGCCTCACTAAGGAGAGAGAGAGAGAGAGAGAGAGAGAGAGAGAGAGAGCTGAGGTTGGCCGCGAACCCGGATCCTCCGGTCTCCGCCTCTCAAAGTACTGGGATTACAAGCGTACGCCACCACACCCGGCTCATACATAGCTTCTAGCCAGAGCAAATATTGTGCAATTAGACTGTTTAAGAGTTTAAGGATGTTAATGGCTGTAGCAATATCAGAGAAAAAAAGATACCTACTTTAACCTGGTAGCTTTTTTCGTGACACACTTTTTTGTGATGAAATACATGACATAAACTTTCTAACATTCACAAAATCTTTAATAAAGATGGTCATTTAAAACATAGTCAATTGGGTCAAAAAAGTCACTTATTAACTTGGTGTCTCCTTTAAATAACCTCACTTATTGCAATTATACCCATTGGTATTATGCTTCTTATTTTGGTTATTACCTTCTTTCCCACAATCAAACTACAACGAAGCTATGAAGTAATAGGTGTAATTGGTTAGATGGTATCTACTAGTTATCCTTTATGCTAATATTTTTCCAGACAGAATCAGAATGCTACCTTGGCCTAATGCTATAAAATTAAGTAAACTGTCCATTAAATCATATAGAAAGAGTGTATTTTAATCCTTCATGGTACTTTATTTCATAATAGAAGTCCAATATTTTAACACAAAGTATCTGAAGAATTATGGACAATGGAAAGTCTTTGCTCTCAGATCAGGTGAAACATTTACGTGCCTGCAAATAGCAATAAGCTTTGAGGCAGAGCATTTCAGAAATGTGTCTTCACGGCTATTTGAAAACTAGTTCACAGACATGTTTTTTGATGATTACAAATTTTAGGCACGGGTTTACTTCTGCATGTTCCAAATGGCAGCAGCTATACTGCAGAAAACAATTTTTGTGCTGTCACCAGTTTTACTAATCAAATGTCAGTCCCTTCTCAAGATCTCTTGTCCGATCAACAGAGGCCTAAATGTATTACAGTTGCAAATGCCCATCATAGTGAGCCTCTGCTTGTCTCAGGCCTAAGACCAGCTACTGTGGAGCAATGAATGTACCTCTTGCTAAAAATCCAGGTGACATGCAGTTTCTGAAAAAAAAAGAAAAAGAAAATCACATGAGAACAAAGATTTGCATATCTGCACTTTAATGAAAACTGTGTTTGCAGTTGGCTATTTAGGGCTCATGTTTCTATTTAATGTTGCCAGATGTGGCCATACTATTCTTTGAAGAAAAACTGGGTCATGTTCCCAAATTCTATTTCTCTAAAATATGGCTTTCCCTTTGACCTTAGAGATAGGGGTAAATGTCTAAACTTGGTTCATGTTTTGAACATGTGGATATTATGGCAAAAAGTGAGGTTTTGTGTGTGAATTACATTTAACTCTTTTCTACAACTTTCATAAATTTAAGGCTCACTTTCACTGAAAGTTGACCATCTTACTATATGTAACAAAACATATGTCTAAAAATTTTCAAGCCCTTTGGTTCTTGGAATGCATTTTCAAATCATGAATTTTTATGGTATACTTAAAATGTACATAGGTATAGATGTATATTTTTATCTGCATCAAGAGGATTTGTGGATGAAGCCAATGAAATAATGATTTTAAAAGATACACATCTTGGTACCAAATGCAAACTTATAAACTTCCTCAAATTGCTTAAAATCTAAAAATGCTCTCCTTGAATATATAGAAATCTGTAGGTAAAATAGAAACAAGAAAGTGTATAAAATATGTTTTATCTTAAACATTATGATTAAAGTGCTACAAAATAGTAGCTGAGTTTATTACTCGTTTCTTGTGTAAGTTAATTAACCACATGGAAGTGGGTGCATTTTTTCTTCTCGACTTCTCTTTTATTAACATCTAAGAAAAGATAAAAAATGCATTTCTATTTTGGTTAAAAGAAATGGAGGCAAGGAAGCCAGGTCATGCTGTGTTGATGTCAAGCAATGTCAGATGTCCGAATTAATATACATTCTATTTGGAAGCAGTGTAGGTATAACAGTACATAATAATAGATCTCTCTGCTTTTATATTTCATAGTTGATGTGGAATTCGCTGCAAACCATAGTAATTCTGTAGAGAAGGCGTTGTGCTCTTAAATCATATAAAATTTTCATTGCCTGTCTTGCCTAATATTTCTTTTGCTCTCAAAACACTATCAGCTTAAAATCAAGAAAAGAAGTCTTCTGCACTGTTAAAATGGAACATGGTTTCAACTAAGGGTTACAATTTTCTCTATTCCAGAATAATTCTTTGGTAACTATAATTGAAAGAATGGAACTATGCAAAGAAAATCATTAAAAGGAAGCATCTTTCAGAACTGTGATTAAATAGATTGGCTGCAAGGAATAAATTAAGGGCAATGAAATTAAAATCAGTATAATATAGGCGAGACACAACAGAAGGCAACCCATTCAATCAAAAAAGAAAAATACCCTTGACCCCTTTGTTATATTAATAAGCATGCATTTTTCCTAGTGATTTGCCCTTGGAACATTTCAGAACAATGTAAAATGACTATCTTGGCCACATTCTATGCAGAAGGTGACTCAAAAGACTGCAAGTTATTAATGCACACACCTAGGCTAATTTCCTTCTTGTAGAATGACTATGTAGATGTCAACATAGGAGCTCTGTGTTGTAAATAGTTCCTCTAGGCTGGAAGTTGGTTTACTTTTTCTCTGGCAAGTTTTATTCTGTATTCGATAGCACCTTAATTGAGTGGCTAACCTACACTAAGGATGGAGATAGGAGGAGAAAATAATGTCTTAAAGACATTTCTATACCAGCACACTTTAAAAATTTCTCATTCAATAGTTTTGTTTGGTGCAAAACTAGCATATTGTTTTAGGTTAGTAGTCTATCCAGTCTAGTATTTGATGTTTTGCAGTATATCCAACATATTCTTAATGGGAACATTTACTAATTTTTTCTTCATACAGTCAATCCTAGAAGTAATACCTATAAATATTATAACCTCAATAAATAGATACTAGGACTATAATCTACAATTTATGCCTAAATTCTAACTCCCTTTTGTGTAATCCCTTTTAATTGTATTATTACAGGAAATTATTTTGTTAAATCGGATCAACAACCATGTGACAAATATTTGCTTTGTTTTCTAACAAATTGTTATAAAGGACTTTATTGTACTTTCTTATACTGTCATAAAGAGACATTTTTGGACTATTGAATTTTTTAATTGACTTATAAGTCTATATTGTGTATTTTCTCTATCATGAATTTATATATAACTTTATGTAACAGATATGTTTTAACTGTCTCTGGGTTGATTGTAAATGGTATTCTATTGTATTTCTTAAGTAGAAAAGTCAAAGAATGGTTCTGAAATAATATTATACAAAACATATCAAAATATTCATAATTATGGAACCAATTTTGGCTTCATTATATGGGTAGATATGGATTTAGGTCATGTGAAACATATTTGGGGAAAGAAACTTCTCCATTTCTAATGATATCAAGCCTGTAAATTGTACTTATTGGAGAATATTTATTTATGCACAAAATTACATGAATCATAATTTATTATTATCTAGACAGTGTCACAAAAGACCTACTTCCATTAATCAAGGGCACTAATGGCCCTTAAAATGTCCTTTTACAAATGGTGTTGATTCTGAACACCTGGTATCATGCCTCTGATTTTATCTCTATCTCTCCATGCAAAATATTTCTTACAGTGTGAAATTTTATAATTTTTAGTTCAAAAGAAAAAATATACCTATCTTCAAAGGAGTAGAGAATATACCAGGGCTATATGATCATGCTGTCAGACTATAGTAGTTCAAATCCTATATATATGTGTATACACATGCACACACACACATACACGTGCACATACATATGTTATATATATATATATATATAATGTATGCTTTAAACTAAACTGGTTAATTTATTATAGGAAAATAGTCAACATTATTCTGGTTATTAAGCATGTCCACCTAGGGCCTGAGAAATGACAGACTGTGAAATTATTTGCAATGGCTATAAAACACTCAATTTATATCCAAATGATGAATAACAGTCAACACACGAAGGTGCTACTTGCAGTATAGGCATGCTACCACAAAATATGTGAAGATATTTTGCAATTTATTGTTTGTTCCTCTAGTAAAGTACTTTAGTTTTAAAATACTGTGGAGACTCTCTGAGAAGAGTTCTTATTGCTCTCTTTAGGAACATTCAATGGAGTATGCATATGACACACGTAATAATACCTGTCCTGAGAGGAAAACTCAGTAATATTGTGTCTCTGTATCATTAAAAACCTCTTTCTTATTAATTCAATTTTCTTTTGTAAAAATGTTCCCACTACTGTTTGACTAATCGACCTTTCAGATTTATGAGCTATTTTTATGTGAGTATTGTCTTAAAAGATAAAACACCTTGATCAATTGCCAGGTATCTCTTCCAGGCTTCTTTCAACACCCTGTTCATCCAGCACATTAAATTATTTTAATTAAGTAATCATATTACCGTGAATTTCTTTTTATGAAATAAAGAAAAATTTATGATATCTTCTGAAAGTACAGACAAGAGAAATTATGCAGGTAGGAGTTCTGCAGAAACTGCTTCTGTCAATTGAGAACAACAGCAAAAGGAAACTTTGACTCAAACTCTTAGTTTATAATTACAGCCTTCAGTTACTAGAGAGGTTATACCTCATGGTCCTTTTCTAAGAACTGGAAAGTAATTTTGTTAGGCTCAACCCAAGCAGAAACTATTAAAGAATCAGTTAGAAGGTTGCCTTCAGAGAGAAGGAATAAGATATATGCTCTAGTTTTAAATGGTCTGTCATTACTCTCTGGTTAAAAAAGTAAAGCAGACCAAACCAAAACAAACAAACAAAAATCCCCCCCAAATTTTGCTTGATGATCTGTGATGAAAAAGACAACTGTTGCTGATATGAAAATACTACATAAAATATGTAGAATAAGAAAGCACCATCACTATGAACTACATTATGATGTGAGACTATAATGCACTAATAAAAGTATAAAAAAAGTAAAATGAAGAATTGCGGCTTCTGAAATGGAAAAACATTGTTAACTTCTGAAAGTAAGAAAAACTAAAATTGGTAATTGTTCTCTCTCTCTTTTTTTTTCATTGCTTAGGCACTTAATCTCTATTCTTTGAGAAAATGAGAAGATAATAGTACCAGTAGGGGAGAAAAAAAAACACACAAAAACGCCAACAATTTTTCAATAACAGTTATAAGTGTAAAACATTATCCAAAATTTTAGAATAAGGTAGAAAAGGTGAGCAGTATGCCTTATATATCATATAGGCAAATTATATCCAAAGATTAGGGAAAGTACCAAATTAATTTGTTATTATTGGTCAAAAGTCCTGTATAGAGCGAAGTTACTTGTTAACTTGTAGATTTTTATCTGATAGAGATGCAAATAATTTGTCCAGTGTTACAGATAACTCCAAATATTTATGGTCTGTTGTGCATTAAATAGTTTTATATAGAACTCAGCAACCTTATAACATTTTATTTATCCATTTGCCTATGAATACCTTAGTTTCTTAATTCTTTAAAGCAGTCATAACATTTTCTTGGTTCCCTTATAATTGAGTTAAATAAAATATGTTTCATAAGCTTATTTTAAATTTGTCTGAGTCAAGATTATTTTTTTAAAAAATATACTTTAAATGAGTATTACAAGCCAAGAATATTCGTTCATGCCCATAACCCCACTTTATGGGAGGCTGACACAAGAGGATTGTAAGTTTGAGGCCAACCTGGGCAACTTAGTGAGATCATCTTTCAAAAGAAAATGAAAAGGGCTAGATGTGTAGCTCAGTGATAGAGTGCTTGCCTAGCATATGCAATGCCCTGGGTTTAATCTCCAGTACTGTAAAAATAAATAAATACATAAATAAATAAATAAATAAATAAATAAATAAATAATGGATTAAGAGTTTAATATTGAAAGTAAGAATAAAAAAGGAGAGTTAAGGACAAAGTAGAAATGTAAGGACTTTTTATATAAAATAGAGAATATTCTGAATAAGAATATTAAGCATCCAATATTTACTCATAAAACATCATCTTCCAATCCTAGACTGATTTCATATAGCTCATCTGACAAATAAAAAATAAGCAAAAATGTTAAAGTTTAACCGGGCGTGGTGGTGCACGCTTGTAATCCCAGTACTTGGGAGGCGGAGACCAGAGGATCCGGGTTCGCGGCCAGCCTCAGCTACTTAGTGAGGCCCTCCGCAACTTTGTGAGACCCAGTTTCAAAATAAAGGATAAAAAATAGGGCCAGGGGTGTAGCTCGGAGGCAGAACGCCCCTGGGTTCAATCCCCGGTACCACAAAAAAAAAAATGTTAAAGTTTAAATTTAAGAATTTTCAATTAGAATGCTATATTTTTTTATGTTTCTCATCTCTTTTTCCTTGGAAGAGTTGTTTGTTCTTTAAGAATTCTTGCTGGGCATGGTGGCACACACCTGTAACCCCAGTACTTGGGATGGTGAAATGGAAGAATCACAGGTTAGAGGTTACTCTTAGCAACTTAGGCCCTCAGCAACTTAGTGAGACCCTGTTTCAAAATAAAAAATAAAATAGTGCTGGGGTGTAGCTCAGAGGTATAAGTCCCAGGGTTCAATCCCTAGAACACCAAATTAAATAAATAAATAAATAAAATTTAAAAAGAAGTATAAGGTAAATAGATGAATTCACTTAAGCTGAAAATCGTTTACGATGTTTATCCATAGATCTTATTTAAGTTGTTATTTAGAAATCAATGGGTTCTGAATAGAATTATTTTTGTTGAATAATTTTGTGAGCAGCACTACTATAAGATGCAATTCTGATTATACAAATTATAATTAACATTGATGATGAATAAAAAGAGAAACTTTTGTTCTCTTATCAGGTCACTGTTAAAGCCTGTGTCCAAAATTTATGCCACAAACTATTGGAAAGTCCTTGATAATCTAGAACTATTTCAAATATTCTACAATATCTATTATTTGTCTATGAAGTCAACATACAACAAAAAGGCAGATATATTGTACATATTGCATATATACATGCAAATTCTGAATATGTAAAATGAGATTGAAGAACTACTTGAATAAAAAATGAAACAAAAAAGGCTTGGGGTAAGGTCTACAATGTTAATATAAAACAATGCTTTATATGAGGCATTACATTATAATCTTCAATTCTAACAATTCTCTGAGATGTTATATTACTAAACCACACTTTATATGAGGCATTACATTATATTCTTCAATTCTAACGATAATTCTCTGAGTTGTGCTATTACTATTCTAATTTTTATAGAGGAACGGACTAAGACATAGGAAGTTTAAGTATCTTGTCCAAAGTCATATAGCTATTGATATCTGTCTTAGCTCATTTTCTGTTGCTGTAACAGAGTACAACAGATGGGATAAATTATAGACAATAGAAGTTTATTTAGCTTATAATTCTATATGCTGGAAAGTTCAAGACCATGATGCTAGCATCTGGTCTTCCTGATACTTCATAACTTAGTGGAAAGGCAAGGAACCATGTGTTGAGAGGAGACAGAGCTAGAGGGAACAGCTTTTAAAACAATCGACTCTTGAGATGATTGGCTCACTCTTGCAATTAGGACATTATTAATCTATTCATAAGGGCAGAAACTGCATGACCTAATTGCCACTTAAAGGTCCCACCTCTTAATACTGTTACAATGGCATTCAAGTCATAGCAGCTGAAGAAATAAGATTTTAAGGTGACATTTGGTTTCAGAGTCCATATTATTGTGTCAGAAAATGTAGGAAACCAGGCATGGTGGCGCATGCTTGTAATCCCAGTACTTGGGAGGCTGAGACCAGAGAATCCGGATTCGTGGCCAGCCTCAGCTACTTAGTGAGGCCCTCCGCAACTTAGTGAGACCCTGTTTCAAAATAAAGAATAAAAACATAGTGCCGAGGGTATAGTCCAGAGATAGAATGCCCCTGGGTTCAATCCCCAGTACTGCAAAAAGAAAGAAAGAAAGAAAATGTAGGAAGATTCAATTCTACTTTTTTTTCTTTTATCTTTCTAACAGGATTTATCTCCAAAGTAGAGAAATGGAATAATTATCACCTAATTAAGTAATAAATAGTAAGGGAAGGTAAAGTCATTTGTAATTTGTTCATGTGTCTAGGCCCATATGAGTCACAGGCCTCAGTCCTGAAAGAGCTGGTCGGTGTTACCATAGAACCGCTAGTTATTTATCTTTCAGAAACTATGAAAAATGAGATGATTGTTGTGAGGCTGAAGATGCGTCAATACTCATCACCTTTTAAGGAAGAAATAAGAAAATAAAAAACTAAGCTAAGAGCATGAGATAAATACATCTAGGTTTGTTTTGAAACTTTCAGCATTTAGGAAGGAACACTGCATTCATGAGATGTTCACCATAAATTCACTTAGAGAAATTATATCAGACATTCTAACATCGTTTATTTTGCATCCAGTTCTATTGACAGTTGGACTAGAGGACTGTGTCACCGCATTAGTCATATGCCTTGAATTTTCTGAAGTATTTAACAAAGTATATATGTATGTGTGTATGCATGTTGTGGTCTTTGTAGAAATAATGACCTGAATTAAGAGTTGTTTGAGGATCTTCTCGGCTCTGCTGTACTCATGACCTAGTCTCAGCTGCTGTGAAAAGTGCTGATTGCTTCATGCTCCTTTGCTTTGTGACAGCCACTGATGCCTGAAACTCTGGGCAGAACTCTGGGCGACCAGCAAGCAGGAAATGGGGTTGGTGACTTTTGAGGATGTAACTGTGACCTTCACCCCAGAGGAGTGGACTTTGCTGGATCCATCCCAAAAGGCACTCTATGGAGATGTGATGCAGGATACCTTCAGGAACCTGGCCTGCATAGGCCAAGACCAGGAAGAGCAGAATACTAAGGATGACTACAAAAATCCCAGGAGTAATCTAAGAAGTCAAGAGTTAGAAAAATTCTTCCAACATAAATTTGATAGCGAATGTAGAATAATCTTTAGCTGGTCTCTAGATCCTATTCTCAAGAAGAAAACTTGTCCTGGAGTTAAACCAGGTGAAAGGCAGATGTGTGGAGAAGTTCTCATTGGTCATTTATCCTTCAATGAGCCCCACAGAGCTCAGTATGGACAGAAACCATGTGTGCATTTGAAATATGGAGAAAAATCTGATAAATGTAAGGAATGGGGGGAATCCTTCAGTTCTCCCAAATGCTTTCTGAAGCATGAAGGGAATCACACTGGAGATAAACATGAATGTAAGCAATGTGGGAAAACCTTTACTTGTTCCAGCTATATTCAAATCCATGAGTGAATTCACACTGGGGAGAAGCCCTATGTGTGTAAGCAATGTGGGAAAGCCTTTACTACTTCCAGTAATTTTTGGAAACATTAAAGATCACACACTGGAGAGAAACCTTATGTATGTAAACAATGTGGGAAAGCCTATTCTGCTTCTTATTTTCTCAGAATACATGAAAGAAGTCACACTGGAGAGAAACCCTATGTATGTAAGCAATGTGGGAAAGCCTTTAGTCATTCCTATTCCTTTCAGAAACATAAAGTGTTTCACACTGGAGAGAAACCTTATGTATGTAAGCAATGTGGGAAAGCCTTTAATTCTTCCAGTTACCTTCAGGTACATGAGCGAATTCACACTGGTGAGAAACCCTATGTATGTAAGCAATGTGGGAAAGCCTTTAGTTCTTCCAATTCCTTTCACATGCATGAGTGAATTCACACTGGTGAGAAGCCCTATGTATGGAAGCAATGTGGGAAAGCCTTTAGTTCTTCCAGTTCCCTTCAGAGTCATGAGCGACTTCACACTGGTGAAAAGCCCTATGTATGTAAGCAGTGTGGGAAAGCCTTCAGAGTATCTAGTAATTTGTGCAGACATGAAAGAACTCACAGAGAAGAGTAACACTTATATGCTGTAGAAAGGCTTCACTATCACAGAAGAATGCATAGTTGAGAGTGCGCCTATCAATGTAGAACTTGGGGGAGTGTACCTAGCATTCTTGGACCAATTCACAGATATGAATTAACAGTATGTGGAGAAAGCATGACTAAAAGAGATGTGCAAAAGTCTTCAGTTGGTCCACATGTACAGGTGCATACTGGATCAAAACCTTACAAATGTGAAAAGTACAAGAAAGTTGCCAGTTGGAACAAATAGTTTCCAAGTCCTGTGAAAATTCCTCATATACTGAAATCCTCTAAAGACAAGTAATATGAAGAGTTCAATGCACACAACTTGTGTGGAATACTCCAGAAAACAGACAAGCTAAAGGGAATTGTCTAAAACTTATGAATATATTGTATTTCTCCATGGCTTACTCTTAAAGTAAATCTCTGGAATATGCCTTGCTTATATTTACACATAAATGATGAGGTGATGTATTTTTTTAAGTTTTGCTTAATAAATAGTGTATGAGTTTAATAGGAAAAAAAGAGTTGTTCGATGCATTTGCGTTTGATTATGAAAAATATTTAAATTATATTACCAGTGATTAAAGGAAGATTTTAATGAGTCTTCTCTCTCTAACATTTTAATAAATATCTTTGAAAAAAGTCTCATGTTTATTTAATTTGCATTTGACAAAAGTTTTTTTTAATTAAAAAAAATCAGTGTTTGGAGGAGTGAATGTGAAGGGGAGTGCATAATCTAAATCTTTTCCAGTTTAGGATGCAATCACTGCTATGTCTCTCTTCATTAATGGCATTAGACAGATGAAAGGATGGTCGTGATTGCCTTCTTAATGGTAGATGTTATTGAGGACCCTGGTGTATGCAGTGGAAGGAAATGTCATCAGCTAGCAAGCCTTATTACCCAGAGTAGAGTGACCATTGACAGTCAAGTCCAGATATGGGGAACATTTCAGGGAAATAGAAAGTGGTGGTTTTCAGGTAGTTGGGTAGAAATTACAATGCACTAGTTGGAGAATCTGTTAATGGGTGGTGGTATTAATGGAGTATGTGATAGAATTAAAATAAAGCCGGCAGGTATTCTTAACCTAAGAAGTCTGGCAGCAGGTAGCTAGGTCACTCCTGGATTAGTTTTCTCATGCCTCAGCTGGTTTCTTTATGTCTTTGGTCACAGAGATTCAATATTTTGTTCTCTTTCTTTCAGGGTAGGAAAAAAATTTCCCTTCTGGGGTTCTATCTTTTCAACTATGAAGCCAACTCTATTTTCTTTGTAATCTCCTTTCTTAAATTCAGAAGTATAAAACATAGACTGATCCTCCTTTCAAATAATTGGTTCATAATTATTATTAACTTGGCTCCAAACTGCATGACCTTAGATAAGTTATTTCACCTCCATTTCTTTTTCTCTGAAGAGAACATTGTGTTAATATGAACCTCTTATTTTTGTGGCATGGAAATAAATTGATTCATGTTAAGTGCTTGGAATATTGTATGCAAGCTGGTCAATAACTTGATCTTAGCCTGGCATGACCCATGTTAAACTTCTGACCTACAGGACTGCAAGACAATAAATTTGTATTATAATAAATTTTTATAGAAAGAACAGAAAACTACCATAGCTCTGTTCCCTACTATTACTTTGAAGAAAGACATTTAGAAAACTTGAAAACATTGGAGGTCTTAATAATCATAAAACATTTTCACAAAATTGTTCCTTGACTATAGCCACAGAGTGATTCCAGAGTAGTATGGACATGTGATTTGGAGTGAGATCAGGTTGAAAGTTTGGGCTGAAGCTATAACATATTAGGTAACTCTGAGCAAGTCAAAGTATCTCTGGGTTTCATTTTCCCTGTTTTTTTTTTTTTTACAATGGTAATATAATGTTTACATGATCTAGAGGCACAGTCATGCATGCCTCTAATCCCAGCACTTGGAAGGCTGAGACAGGAGGATGGCAGGTTCCAAGCCAGTTATAACCTGTTTCAAAAATAAATAAATAAATAATAAAAAGAGCTGGTGGTATAGCTCAGAAGCACAATGCCCCTGAGTTCAATCCCCAGTACCAAAAAGAAAAAACACCATCCCCCCCCACACAGAAGAAAACATTTGAAAAAATATTTCACATTTGCTAACATGTAGGCAAACAATAAATGATAGCTAGTGCTGTCTTTATTGTTTTAATTACCCCTAGAAATTCTGGAACAGACATTTAATTGCTTTGTATGCGTGTGTGTGTGTGTGTGTGTGTGTGTTACTGGGGATTGAATCCAGGGAATTTTACCTCTGAGCTACACGCCCAGCCCTGTTTTATTCTTTATTTTGAAACAGGGTCTCACTAAGTTGTGGAGGGCCTCACTGAATTGCTGAGGCTGGCCAGGAACCCGGATCCTCCTGTCTTGGACTCCCAAATATTGGGATTACAAATGTGACTCACCATTCCGAACTTGTCTTTATTTTTATGCCACATATTATATCACTGATTACTAATATACTCCAATATATTTGGGGAAGCTATGGTTATTACAGTTTTATTCTTGAAAAATTATATGGGCCAACTTGGGCACCTTCTTGTTGTCAATTATTTATTCCTAAGGCCATGAAGATACAGATTGTTTTTCTCTTTATCTTCTGGAAAGTCCTCATACCTGGTTGACCTTGTACCATTCCAGAAACATACTTGCAGAGAGGACTCATCTGTGACATAGTGTGTCCAACACATTCACTTAGAAAGGGATGATTTTTGAATCCAAAGTAACTTTAGATTGGTAATTATTCTTGTTGCATTACCTAGAGTGGAGTATTAAAATCATTTTCTACATCTCGCATTTCTATTTACTTCATATTCTCTATTGAAAAAGAAAAGGTGCAACCATACATTTCTGTTTCAATTCTGTTCTGGCTAATTCTTCTTCATGTGCTCTTAATGAACAAAGTCAAGGAATTAGTCATGACATGATTTATCATATTTCTAAAACAGACATCAAAACAACTTTTAGAATCTCTTTAGATTTTTTTAATCAGGTAAATTAATTCTTTTTTGTAGATATTATGAATATAATTAAGAATAAATGTCATAAACAATACAGGAAATTATGATTTTTGTGTCATTTCAGTCTCATTTGCTTTTGTTCATTTTTAAAATTTCAAATAAATTATTCACATTTTTGTACATGAAGAGTTTTTTCATTGAAGTATAGTACTTTCTACTAGTATTTCACTATAATAAGTAAGTAATTCTGCTTAAAATTTTTAGATGCCTCCCTCATTTTAGTTCTTAGTTAACATAGAGATGCTAGGCAGATAACAAAAAGAATCATTAAGAAAATCAGAAGATAATTTGAATCAACCCAAAATTCAGAGACCATTTCCTACTCCATAGTTTACAAAAATATTCACACACACACACACACACACACACACATTCTCCATCATTGTTAGGAGCCATGACAGATTCATTTGATAATTCAGAAATATTTCACCACAAATTGATTTAATCACCAAGTCATTGCTTTTATTCACCCTCACAGTATTTTCTTAAAATTCTTTCATTATGTTCATCACAAAATGGCAATGTGACTATTAGAAACAGATTTATTAAGCATAATAAGGATGTAGTGGTTAACTTCTTCAGCCATCCAACTAACATTTATTGAATGCCTATGTTGGAGCAGGCAATGTGAAATCAATGTCAAATAATTAAAGCTAATGTGAAAGTACCAGTTGTAAAATTACTTAAGTAGAAGATGCCACATTATTTCTGTAAAAAATGTCTGTACTAAGATTGCTTAGATATCAATTAAAGGGTTAGATTTGTACTTGGTATTTACTCATAAAACATGTGTCAAACATTTTGAAATCATTATGCTTGTAGTATTGTGTAAAACATTGGGAAAAATCTTTTCATAGCATGTGAAAATTTTAAGAGAACCTCATTGTAAATATATAGGGGCCAGGTTGGAGTCAGTTGTTAAGTCAGAAGAACTAGACAAGATTTTATAAATGAGCAAAATGAAAGCCAGGCAAATTTTCAAAGAACTGGATTTCCTTGGAAGTGTATTTCAATGAAGGATCTAACTCCAATAACAAGTTTAGTCACTGAATCACTTGTAGGAATGGAAGTCCAATCTGAACACCAACATGGTGGGCATATAGATGGTGTGGTGGGATGGAAGTCAGTGCTTTGAAGTCACACAGACCTTGCTTTAATCCCATCTCATTCAACACTGGTGGGATGTTGAGTTTAATACTCATCCCTCATCCTCTCCAGGACTGGGACTGCTTCTTTTATTTGCAATCCAGCATCATAATAGCAACAAGGTTGTTGTTTCTTTAAGGAACATGATGGAGCATCAGGTACACAATATGTCCTCAATCCTTACCTGTATTAGATCCTTCCTTTTGCTACCTGCCATTTGTGGACAGACTTTGCAGATACCTCTACCTGTCCGGTTTTTTTTTTTTTTTTTTTTTTTTTTTT
>PVJS01039774.1:0-18753 GCA_004027185.1 Glis glis | reverse complement strand
GAGAGAGAGAGAGAGAGAGAGAGGGAGGGAGGGAGGGAGAGGGAGAGAAAGAGCTGAGACTGGCCGCAAACCCGGATCCTCCGGTCTCGCCTCCCAAAGTACTGGGATTACAAGCGTGCACCACCATGCCCGGCTAACCTAAATACTTCTACTTGTTCTTGCACAGATGCAGGTAAATCTGGGAAGGGAGGTTAGTGATTTTCAGGAAGGTTATGCATAAATCACTGTGCTACACCCAGGAACAGTGCAGAGGCAAAATGAAGGACAACCACCACGGCCTTTTTTCCTAATGCTGTAACAAGTACCCGCCTAGACCCAAAGATCAACTTCATCAAACCAGGAAAAGATTGGCTAACTGCTTTTTTTTATTTTATGGTACTGGGGATTGAACACAGGGGCATTCTACCTCCGAGGTACACCTCCAGCCCTATTTTTTCTTCTTTATTTTGAAACGGCCTCATTAAGTAACTGAGGCTGGCCACAAACCTGTGATCCTCCTGTCTCAGCCTCCCAAGTACTGGGATTACAAGCGTGTGCCACCACACCCAGCCTTAACTGCTTATTTATACTTAACTTCAGAAGAGTTTCTGCATTTTTGGTCTTCTACCTCTAGTAGCAGAATAAAAACTGTCTCCATTAAAATATTTTCACCATATCAATCAAATGAAAAGTCCACTATAGGTGTCTCTGTTACAGAGAAATGAGATGTAAAAATTACATTTTACTAATAACTACAACTTTTGAGCAACTCAATTCAGTCATGGGAGTAAGGTGAGTGGTTTAGGAAGAAGAAAGAAGAGTTATGACCTTGATCTTTCTCTCTCCTACCTTCATGGATCCTCTATTTTTTTCAGGAAGAATAAGCCTTGAAATAGCTATTTACAGCTGCTAGAGGGGCAATGGTCACTGCCTAAGGGTATCAATTTATATCCAATCAAAATTAAACCCCAGAAGACATAACTGGGAGTCCCCATCCACCGCCCCACCAAACCACTGCCAAGCCTACTGACATTTACAAACCATTTCTTCCACTTGCCTCCCAATATCCCAAGATTCCAAGATATCATACAAGATAACCTACAATGCAATGTACTTGCCTCACTAGTCCCAACTCTTAATCCAATCCTCTCTCTAGACTTTTTTTTTTGAGACATAGTCTCACTAAACTGTCTAGGCTGGCCTTTAACTTGTGATCCTTCTGCCTCAGCTTCCCAAGTAGTTGGGACTACAGGCCTGTACCACCATGCCCAGTTACAGACTCAAATTTAAATAGGTTTCTTAATCCCAATGAATCTTTATCTTGAACCTAGACATTGTCCAGAAAAGCTCCAGCTCTACATTCAAATAGCAAAATAAAAACATTTCTGGGCTACTTCTTCAAACTGTCAGTTTTCTTCACTTACTCAAACTATTAACAAGGAGGAAAAAACCCTAATCTGTAAATTAGTTAAAAAAATATGCCACCATCTTTAGGACTTCTCTAGCCTTCACCCAGAAGAATCAACCTCAACCTGCTGTTTTCTAACAAGTCTGGCCTGAGATCCGCATGTGACTTTTGCTGTGAAATCTGAGGTTGCCAGGAGCAACAGCACTTCCTTCAGGCTGCCTAACCATTAGACAGACTGCTGGGTCAGAATTGTTATAAAGAGGCTTTAAACAGTTCCTCAAAGGTTAAACATAGAGTTACCATATGACCCAGCAATTCCATTCTTAGCTATATACCAAAAAGAACTTTTGAAAACATAAGTCCAACTGGGTCTGGCACACGCTTGTAATCCCAGTACTTGGGAGGGTGAGGCAGGAGGTTCACACCCAGACTCAGCTACTTAGTGAGGCCTTCCACAACTTAGTGAGACCCTAAAATAAAGAATAAATACAGAATAAAAAATAGGACCGGGAGTGTAGCTTGGAGGTAGAATGCCCCTGGGTTCAATCCCCAGTACCACAAAATAAACAAACAAATAAATAAATAAATAAGAAAAACACAAATTCACAAAATGTAGTTACTAAAAGTGTGTATGCCTGCCTGGTAATTTGATATAGTAAAAAGGAAAGAAGAATCAAGGAAACACAAGTGCTATGTACATGTATGTTTCTATTACTCTAAACCTCATTATGATGTATACTACAAGGCACCAATTAAAAAAAAGAATATGCTATGGAACAAGCATTTGAAAACAAGATCAGGTCCTGCTGAATTTTTTCCCTCAATATAGAGAAAGTCTGACTAATTTTTAAAATTAATTTGTTAATTTTTGCAGTATGGGGATTGAACCCAGGGGTGCTCTACCACTCAGGTGGATCCCCAGCCTTTTTTATTTATTCTGATAAATAAAAAGGGTCAAGTTGCCCAGGCTGGCCTGAAACTTATAGGGGCGGGCCTGGCCAATTTTTAAAAACTTGAGAGATAACACTGTATGTTCTTATTGTATGCAATATAATTTTAAAAGTATATATATGTACACACACACACACACACACACACACACACACACACAGTGGAATGGTTAAATCTAGCCAATTCACAAATATGTTACTTAACTGTAGCTATGTTTATGGTGAAAGTACACATTCACTCTGACTTTTCAATACAATGTTTCATCATTAACTGTAGTCACCTTGCCACACTACAGATATCTTGAAATTTATTCTTCCTAACTGTAATTATGTATCCTTTTCTGGTCAACATAATTTGACTTGTACTTTCATTTAATACACTCAAAATCTCACCATAGCTACTTTGCCAGTCAGCTTTACAAAATACCATCACTTGAATTTGATTTAAATTTAATTAGTATATAACATAATTGAAACCAAAATATTTTTTTTCTTTGAAGACTAAAAATAATTACTAGAAAATTCAAGTCTGCTTTGAACAGGTCTTTAAATGGTCTAGATGTGGGAAGGAGGGAAGGAATTTGGAATACTTAAGAATCCCAGGGAAGCACTGTCAAACTAAATATGCCTCTGGGATTAAGAAGTAATGAAACTCTTTACTGATAGTATTAGACCAAAGAAACAGAGAGGGGTGGTGATGAAACTCTTTACTGATAGTATTAGACCAAAGAAACAGAGAGGGGGCTGGGAAAAGCTGAAAAGTCACTTGTTTAGACTGGGAGCTCCTTCAGTGAAGAGACTGTCTTATCTTTGGATTCCTTGTGCCTGGCACAGAAGAGTTCAATAAACACTTGCTAAATTAAAAGAGGAAAATGTGTCTGGACTAGACCTCTTACCAAAAAAAGGAAAAATGATCCAAGACCAGAACCAAACATTTAATTTGGATTCACAACAATGAAATCACTTAAGCTACTTTTCCCACAGTGTCTTTTTCCCCCCAATAACCTTGAACTTCACTGAAGTTTTAGTATCTATAGTAAGAAAGCTTATCTGTCTGACTTAAAGGTTTCAGATCCAACACTTTAAATACAAGAATCTACTGTCTTATACCTATAAAATATATGTATATGGAAAATAAACTGAGTAAATTGATACAAATATCAGATTTTTAAAATATTTAAATTCACTAGTGGTTAAACATCTAAAAATGGTAGTAGGTGTAAACTTCTTTGAAGACTGACAAGATATGAAAATCTTAAAATAAATGTATTTTTCCAGGTGCACTGGCGCACGCCTGTAATCCCAGTACCTGGAAAGGTGAGAGAGGATTGCAGGTTCCATCCCAGGCTCAGCGACTTAGCAAGACCTTGTTTCAAAATAAAAAATAAGAAGGGCTGGGGTGTAGCTCAGAGGTAGAGCGTCCCTGGGTTCAATCCCCAGTAACCCCTTCCCAAATAAAATAAAAATATTTCCCTCACTGAGCAATGAAAGATTGCAAAGTGTTTATTTCTTTTCAAAACAAATTTCTCACAGATCCAGCCAAGATGTTCACATCTGTTAAAGACTACAAAGTCTTAAGTAGTGAACACTGACTGCAAGCACCAGGGGGCCTCCAAGGAATAACTTCACAGTAAAGGAAAAGGTAAACTTTTGCTTTCTATTCTGTCTTAAGACTGTTGGAAGGCTTTCACATCTGGAGCAAATAATACCAATTTCGTTACACAAGAGGTACACACTGAACTGATGTTGTTTTAGATACCAACGCATTAGTTGAAAAATGAACCAGTCCCTCCCCCGAAATCTTACAATCTTCTTTGATGATTTTCCAAATACAAACACATACTCCTTTGCTGTAGTAAATGATTATCTTCAGGTAATTTAAAAGGAAATAATAACTGTACATATGCAATATTTCGAAGGTGTCTGACAAAGAGGACTCTAAACTGTTTTTAAAAGGCTTTTTCCTACACATTTACAAAACAATGATAACTCAAATTCTGGGGTAAAGGGGACCCTTTGCCAGAAGACTGCGTTTCACTTTGCATAATATCCTGCAACGAATCGGTACACTGGCGTTCCCACTTCTTCCCTTTCCCTCTCATGCTCCCACCAACACAAAACTAATCAATAAAAACACGAGAAACAGAAAACTTCTAAAGCTGCAAAGACTTGTACATAAATGCCTTTTCAGCCCAAGAAAGACTTTATAAGAGACCTTTACTAAGTTTGTGCAGAAATTAAACTCGGCTCAAGCCCCAAAGTCCATCCCTTCAACAAACCTATCTATACATTCTGTATTTCTTAAGATGTATCTTCAACTGGATCAAGGTTTTGTTTCACTTATTTTCCACGCCAAATAATAGTCGGTAAACTTCCGCTCATTTTATCCTCCCCCCCCTTTTTTTAAAGAACAGTCCGTTCTAGAGCATCGTGTAAAAATGCAGAACGGATGAAACAGTCTTACCGAAGAGAAGGATTTGTATAAAATCCACTCCCGGCACGACAATCGGAAGCAACCAAGGGCAACGCACAAAGAGAACAGAGAAGAAATACACATTCCACGGACGCACAATGCCCAGCGGCAGGCATCCTCGCTCCCTCCTTGCAAGGGTCACTGTCGGCCAGCCCGGCGGCCAGGGGAGCCCGGCGGCCTTTCCGAAGGCGGTCCCCGCAGCAGGGCTGCTCGACCTCGGTCCCCGGGCCCGGCCCCTCCGCCCGGCCGCTCGGAGGCCGCCCGCCGCCCGCGCCCGCGCCCCGGCCTCCGCGCCCGCCCTCCTGCCCTCCCGCCCGGGCGGTCTCCGGGGCCAGCCCCCTCGGGTGGCGGCGAGCAGCGAGGGGCGCCGGCCCGCACTCACCCTCCAGCAGGCGGGTGATGAGGCTGTCCACGTTCAGCTCCCCGTCCGCCATCTTGTCGGCACAGACTCTCCTTCCCGGCAGCGGGAACAAGGGCTTCTCGGCGGCGGCGGCTGCGGCTGCGGCGACGCTCGGCGTTCTCTCACCTACAAGTCACGCGGCGTTTCGACCCGGCTCCAACGCCCCCTGGCTCCCGGCCCCCTCCCCGCCGTGCAGCGAAAGCGCGCGCACTCGGAGGCGCCCCCGGGAAATAAATAAATAAACAAGCGGAGCCCCCACGCACCGGGCGCGTCAGACCCCGGCCGCCACCGCCGCCTCCTCCTCCTCGGCACCGCCCAGCTCCGCAAAGCTCACCAGCGCCGCCGACGGCCCCACCCGCAGCGCCACTCTCTCCGCGGCCCCTGCCCGCCGCCCTCCGCGCCACGCCGCCCTCCGCGCAGGCGCGCCGCGCGCTCCCCGCCCCGCCCGGCCTTCGCGCAGCCGCAGTGGGCGCGCTCGCCGCCGCCGCCGCCGGCGCGCAGGTGCAGTGCCCACCCTCCTCCACGTCCACTGCGACGATGGCCGTGGCGGCGCAGGCGCGGGGAGGGACGAGGGCTTACCGCGCCGAGGAAGCTCCCATTACGCAGGACGCGCGTGGGCAGAGCTGACCTTCCCCATCCCTGTTCCCCCGGGCCCGGCCTCGCCGCAGAGTGATGTGCCCTTCCCGCCTCGCTTTTCTTGGCTTCATTCCTGGTTTTGCAAGCAATTCCCAGTGTTTCCGTTAACCAGGATGCATGGACTGCTGTCACCCATGTTTGAAACCCAGGTGTATGGGAAGCAGGGACTACTGTGCTGAAAAAGTTTGACATTGCAAATAAGGGGTTCCATAAGGCTAGTTCCCTAGGTGCCCCTGGATGAAACCAGCGTTAAAGTGGGCCCTAGAAGGGTCATCACTAGTAAAATTTTATATGGGTACCCCCTCTCGGCCTTCTCTCTAGCTCTTCCATCACATATTTTATATCTGCATCCACTCGGTGGGATACCATTTTTCCACAGTGCTTTTCTGTTCACACCTCCATTATATTGCTTCATCTTGTTTTGTAATTTTGCAGGGGGTGTAGTACTGCGGATTGAACCCAGGGCCTTGCCTTTGCTACTACTGAGCTACATCCTCAGCCTTTTTTGTTGCTGTTGAGACAGGGTCTCTAACAAGACCCAAGCTAGCCCAAACTTGCCACCCTCTTACCACAGTATTTGGCCTGTCTCTCGAGGTGGTCAGGCCAAAGGCCTTGACGCCTTTCTTCCACGGGTGCTTTTCAAGAAACTCAGACATGATGCTGCTCCAAGCCCAAGGCAATGGTTCCCCCACTCACCTATCACTAATAACAGCAACATTTACTGAGATCCCTATGTGTGCTCTGGCACCGTTTTAGATGTTATACACGTGTCATCTCATTTAATCCATATAACAGCCCTATGTGGTAGGCACCATTACTATCTCTCCATTCTAGACGGGGTTAATTGAGGTACAGAATGGTTAAATCCAAATCACAAGTAAGCCACAAGCTGGGATTCAAACCCAAGCATCTAGTACCAGAGTTTGCACTCAACAGTTGTGGTATAATGCCCTCTCAGTGTAGATGAGTTGAAGAGCTTACATGTGCATGTGCTTTGTCACAAACTTGGGGAGCAGTAACTGTAGGTTTGGGGGAGGGGGGAGAAAGCATTGTCCAACCAAGTGCTTTATAATGTCCAGATCACTTATAGAACTGGAATTTCTTAATGTCTTTTTTTCTAGTTATTTTTCCATTTCAGTATTTTGCTTGTATGTTAATGATGAAGTCAGAGCAGGTAACATAACCGGTCATAATGGTGATCCTATCTGGAGAGGATTTCACAGACCTTGCAATTACTGTCAGTTCATTTTGGGCTTTGAGGGTAAAGAAAGGGCTCCTCATCCATCTTTCCTTTTTGTTGTACATTTATTTATTTCTTCATTCCAGAAGGAAGGATTTAAGGTAGCTTACATAAATGCATGCATCAGGATAAATTAAAAAGAAATACAGAGGAAAATAGAACAAAAGGAAACCAACAGTGAGACCGATAAAATTAAGCCAGCAGTGTTGTATAGAAATGCAAGTTGCAATAAAATCCCATTGGTTTGCTAGAGATAGGCCACAGAGCCAGGTGTGGTGGTGCCCACCTGTAATTTTAGCTTTTTCAGAGGCTGAAGTAGAAGGATCATAAGTCTGAGGCCAGCCTGGGCAATTTAGTGAGACTCTGTCTCAATATAAAAAGTAAAAGGACTGGGGCCAGGCATGGTGGTGCACACCTGTAATCCCAGTAACTTGAGCGTCTGAGACGGGAGGATCACAGGTTGGAAGCCAGCCTCAGCAACTTAGCCAGGCTCTCAGCAACTTAGTGAGACCCTGTTTCCAAATAAGAAATAAAATACGGTTGAGGAATGTAGCTTGGAGATAGATTGCCCCTGGGTTCAATCCCCAGAACCCCCTCCCTAAAAAGAACTGGGTTTGCAACTTGGTGGTAGGGCACCCCTGGGTTCAACCTCTATTACTGCCAAATGAGAGAAAAAGGGGGGAGTGTGTAAGCACCTCAAATATGACTCTCAGCTTTCTAGCAATCGAGGAAAAGGTCAGTTATAAGTGGAGTAGGTATTTTGACTGAGCTGGATCTGGGACTTAAACACAGTGCTTATGGAGTTGGCTGCCACTTACCCCCATTTCTTCTGTGAGCCTCTTTAAGAGTATAGAATGTTTGGGAACATTTAAATAGGTTTCTGCTTGTCCTCCAATTCTTATGGGTCCCATGAATCCCATGGGAAAAAAAAACTTTGAATTTTGTCCACAATTAGGGTTTCACATATACATAGACATGTTTCCAGGGCAAGAGACACCCAAAGCAACTGGATTGCACAGAAAGTGAGCATTGGAGAGAAAATCATGTCTTAGCAGAGTTCTGGGGGCCAGCAGGGGTAGGAAAGTGGTTCTGGGTACTGCCTGCAGCTGTCCCCTTCTCCACCCCCTCCAGGTTTCCCAGTGTCTTGGAATTTCATAATGGGTCATTATGAAAATGAAAGAGCTGTATCATTTATCACTAGGGGTCCAACCAAGTATTCTTGGGACCTCTTCCAAAAGAATTATATAAGAACTCAGAATTCTTTAACTGATGCAAAGACTATGCTACTTAATATCCCAACAGCTTCTAGGGCAGCTCACCATACTTTAAAACATAGTTTTCTTTTTGAAGAAAATCATATAATATTCACATCATTTAAAAGAAAGACTGAAATTAACCTCATATCAGTTCAGGTCAGATTTGCCACTAAAGTAGGCATCTCTTTTTTTTCCCCCCAGACTAAGATGCTTTTATTGGAGAAAAATTGGAAAATGAAGAAAAAAAATAAAAATCACCTATAATCAATCTCACCAGTCATAGATAACTATTTTCCTGTCTTATTTCTGAGTCATGGATGTTGAACATTTACCAATACACCATTAGACTTAAGGAGAGCATTAGGTCATATGTGTCAATACCCTTGGGTAATTCCAAGAAAGGTGTGTGAAGGGAAACTCCTGGTGTTATTTGGACTTCCTGATTGTAAGGGGCCTGGACATCATGGTTTGGACGTCTTAATAAAATTGTGGTCTTATTTTTACTTATTAGTAGGTAAGTCTGGAACATCCTAGTGTCCTTTAGATAAAGGCAGACCAGTCCTTAGAGAAACCCAGACACCACTGTATTGAAAGCAGAAAGATATTTCTATGAACTGTCCTCAAAGAAGGCACTTTGGAACACATTCCTTACAGTAGACACAGTAGGTTTTTGTTTGTTTTGCAGCTCTGGGGATTGAACCCAGGGGCATTCTACCTCCTAGCTACACCCCCACTCCTATTTTTTATTCTTTTTTTTTTTTTTGCGGTATTGGGGATTGAACCCAGAGGAATTATACCTCTGAGCTACACCCCCAGCCCTACTTTTTTATTCTTTATTTTGAGACAGGGTCTCACTAAGTTGTGGAGGGCCTCACTAAGTAGCTGAGGCTGGCTGTGAACCTGCGATCCTCCTATCTAAGTCTCCCAAGTACTTGGTGGTGTGCGCCACCAAGCCTGGCTATTGGGGAGAATTATGTGTGTGTGTGTGTGTGTGTGTGTGTGTGTGTGTTGTGCTGGGGATTAAACCCAGAGGCATTCTACCTCTGAGCTATACTCCCAGCCCTATTTTTATTTTGAAATAAGGTCTCACTAGGTTGATGAGAGTCTCACTACTTGCTGAAGCTGTCCTCGAACCTGCGATCCTCCGGTCTCAGCCTCCCAAGTACTGGGATTACAAACGTAAGTCACTATGTCCGGCTTGGGATGCTTTTTCTTATATGCTTCTCGATATTGGCCAGTCACCAATATTGTGAGAAAATGAGCAGGTGTAGGTGGCAAAATGTGGAGGTTGTTTCAGGGCAAGTTTGCTGCTCTGACTTAATCCAAAACAGCTTTTAAGTGAGTGAATCAACATTTAAGCTGTCTTTCCATCAATACAAATCAAGTCTTTAATGAGTCTTGAGTGGCACTAAGTTTAAATTTTATTAGGTGTACCTGGAGAGCAGCCATTATTTTTATCAAATGTCATAAGTGTTTGTAGACAACTCAATTCAAGAAAATTGAAAAATCAGACAAAGACCTGTCTGTATTAGCAGGAGGCCGCCCCTCTCAATACAGAGCCAGGCCTAGGTGGTATACCTAGGTAGAGCCATGACTTTTCCTTAGGATTTAATTTTTATTTCATTTCAGTAGACATGAGAGAATAATCAACATGCCAAAGTTATCAGGTAAACCATAGGCAAGACCTCAGTCATGTTAGCCCCCCAATTATTTTTGTGGTACCGGGGATTGAACCTAGGGGCATTCTACCTCTGAGCTATACCCCAGCCCTATTTTTTATTCTTTATTTTTGAAACAGGGTCTCACTAAGTTACGAAGAGCCTCACTAAGTAACTGAGGCTGGCCACGAACCTGCGATCCTCCTGTCTCAGCCTCCCAAGTACAGGATTTCAAGCATGCTCCACCATGGTTGGCTTTAGCCACCAAATTTTAAAGCAAATATAACCAAATGCCTCTTTCCCAGCCCTTAGCCAATAACCTCTCTATTACCCCTAAGACACACACACACACACACACACACTTTCAGTGAAGCATTTTTCTGTGTGTGTGTGTGTGTGTGTGTGTGTCTGTGTGTCTGTGATGTGGTACTGGGGATTGAACCCAGGGCATTCTACCTCCAAGCTACTCCTCCAGCCCTTTTTATTTATTTATTTATTTATTTATTTATTTATTTTTATTTTTATTTTGAAACAGTGTCTTGCTAAGTAACCTTGCACTGACCTCGATCCTATGATCATCCTGTCTCAGCCTCCCAAATACCGGGATTTTAGATGTGCACCACTGCTCAGCTAGAGCATTTTATCTTAAACTAACTTTCTAGAATATCAGAGTGCAACATTAAATGCCTACTAATTGAAGGAGTTAACTAGCTATATAGATCCGTAACGATAAGACAATTAAAGTTGGATGAACATCTACCACAAATGGCAGCTACTTAGCCATATCGTTTAATGGTTGAAGCATTGATCTGTGGCACTTGGTTTTCTCTTGTAATGAGATTACAGGGCCAGTTGTGTATGTATGTAGGTCAGTTCTAGTTTATTACAATAAAACCATGTCATTTACTTAGGTGAAAATGTTTCTCTTTCAATGCTCTCCCATCCTGCTCATTCAGACAAGATACCAGGAAATAACTAATAACCATTTGTTGGTGAAGGAAAGGATACACAATGGGAAAGTTTGTTTCTAATAAAAGTTCAACTTTTGATTCTCATGACAATTGGTATCTTCTCAAATAGTGTATCCAAATTACAAGCGATTCACCTTTTTAGTTGTAGAAGGCTTACCTCTGAAGGGTTTCATAAGTCTCCATTCAACTGGTTTTGGTAAATAAGACAAAGAAAGCAAATTTTCAAAGAAAGCGAAGTTTTCTAATTTAGTTATAAAATGAGTAGATCCCTTCTAAAAATACATTAAATCAATGACATGCATCTCCTAAAACTAAAACCAAATGTATTTGTGAGCTATGCAAATATTCATCAGGGTTACATTCAACACTAATGGGACTTCTATGTAGAAAATGCTAGTTAAATAGGATAGTGTGTATGTGTGTGTGTGTGTGTGTGTGTGCGCGCGCACGTGCACGCATGCATGTGGTACTGGGGATTGAACCTAGGGGTGTTCTACCCCTGAGCTATACCCCCATCTATTTTTCTTTTCTTTTCTTTTCTTTTCTTTTCTTTTTTTTTTTTTTGCGGTACTGGAATTGAACCCAGGGGCATTCTGCCTCTGAGCTACACCCCAGCCCTATTTTGCATGCTTTATTTTGAAACCGTGTCTCACTAAGTTGTGGAGGGCCTCACTAACTAGCTGAGGCTGGCCGCGAACCCAGATCCTCCGGTCTCAGCCTCCCAAGTACTGGGATTACAAGCGTGTGCCACGACACCTGGCTTCGTTTTTATTTTGAAATAGGGTCTTACTAAGTTGCTGAGGGCCTCGCTGAGTTGCGAAGCTGTCTTCAAGCCTGCGATCCTCCTGTCTCAGCCTCCCAAGTACTAGGATTACAGGCATGCACCGCCCCACCAAGCTTAAATAGGATAGTTAGGAATTTGTATTTAAATGTTGATTTAATCCAGTCTATTATAAATAAACTCTTTTTTTTTCAGTACTGGGGATTGAACCCAGGGGCATTCTACCTCCAAGCTACATCCCCAGCCCTATTTTTTATTCTTTATTTTGAAATAGGGTCTCACTAAGTTGCAGAGGGCCTCACTAAGTAGCTGAGGCTGGGCCTGAACCTGTGATCCTTCTGTCTCAGCCTCCCAAGTACTGGGATTATAAAAGTGTGCACCACAACGCCCAGCTTAAATAAATTCTTAATTGAAATGAACTATGGTGCTTTTGTTATTTAAGGAACTCTTACAATAAATAAACTCCTAAAGTGAAATGTATAATGGATCAATTAAGTATGTATGAAACACTTAGTGTGTTTGAGTGTGTGCCTACAAAGGCATGACTTCCTAGGTTGCAAATAGTTTAATGACTCTGGGTAAACGACCACAGAATGATTTGGAGAGTGGCAAAAGCACTGGCTTCGAGGTTGGAGACGAAGTAACCGAATAACCTCAGACAATTCTGTCTTTCTGAGCCTTGATTTCATTACCTACAGAATGTGTCCACTAACAATCGCCAAAGTTTCTTTAAGCTCTAACAAGTCTTTGTAAGACACACAAATGAAGTCCAAAAATGTAACATTATATTGTACAAGCTGTCCCCAAGTTAGGAACTGGATCAACTCCAAAAGGTCAATTGTTTGGAACACAGAATATATTTTCCCACAGAGACCAGGGTACAAATGGTGGTTAAACTACCAGATCCATCTGCAAAATCAATTTAATCCTTAATGCAACTATAGAAGAGTATCCGTGGTAGTATGGGCTCTTACCACCAATTATCACAAAGTTAATGGGGAGAAAATCCACTGAGGATTCTAATTTGATGTGGCAGAAAGCATCTCTCTGTTTCCTACTACCCTGAGCAATAAGCATGACAACAATTCTAATTCCAGTTCACAGTCAGCCCTACAGGGGAGACAAAGCTTGGGCTAGCCGACTGGAGAGTGAAGGATGCTCTGGCACCTCTGAATCCATAGGCGGGGTGGGCTGAGCACAGTTTACAATGTCTGGGGTTTGGTTGCCAGGGAGGAGTTGGCTTCCAAACCAAAGGATAGAGAATGAAAGGACAGAAGTTAAAAAGAAAGCGAACATACTGTGCTGGGAACATTTTTTTTTAAGACACAATTACTTTTAATCTAACTCACTTTGCAGTCGAGGAAGTTGATATCTAGAAAGGCTAAATTGCGTTGGCTTAATAGCAAAACTAGGACTTGAATCTGGGTCTTTCTCTTTCTGTCTCTTTCAGATTTTTACTTGAAAGCCACCATTCTGTGCAAGAACCTCCTCTTTTCCTCCCCTCTCCTTCCTGCACAGGAATTCTCTAGAACCCAGCATCCCATGCCTACCCACACCCCTGTTTTTCTTTTCTTTGCAATCTAATCAACAACTAACACAGCATTTTCCTGTTTTGCTCCCATGTATGTTAACAGAGTCACCAGCTCAAAGGATGACTTCCTAGTTGCTTAACACAGGTTGCTCTGACCCCTCAAATTCCAGTCCAGGCTTGAACAAAGCACTCAGAGAATGTAGTTGAATAATCCTGAACTCTAGTTAGGGTCCTCCTTAGAGTGATGCCCCTGTTAAGACAGTCACACTGGCTGGGAGGGTGTGCGTCTCAGTGCTCACTTGATGAGCATTGCTCTTTTGTCAGAAAAGCTTGTAGCTGGATATGCCACATGCTGGGAATTTTTACTAATATTAAATCGAACACTCCCCCACTCCATGCCCCTGGAAATCCTGTGCAGCAAGTAGTTTCTCTTATATAAATGTGGGAACAAAGCCTCTGCAGCTTTGTCTTGTTTCTAGTCACCTTTGGCTAGCTAGGGACAATGTTGTGAGAGGAAGTGAGAAAAAGTGAGTAGGGGGCACAGTGGGGCAGTGGATAAAGTGGGTGGTGATGGCAAGTGTCATAAAGTCACAGCAGGGATGGAGGAGGAGGAAGGTGGGTGACTCTGGCAGTGGGGCAGTCCTCAGGAACCAGAGGGAAGAGGAAGTCATTCCCAGCTACCTCTAGGGGAAGGATGGCGATTACCCACCCCTGCATAGAAGAGGGGGTTCCCTGGCATACAAACAGTCAGGTAAAAGCGATCCTCTTCAGGTATGCTGGCACATGCCTATAATCCCAGTACTTGGGAGGCTGAGACAGGAGGATTGCAGGTTCAAGGCCAGACTCAGCAACTTAGCAAGACCCTCAGCAACTTAGCAAGACCCTGTTTCAAAATAAAAAATAAAAAGGGTTGGGGATGTAGCTCAGAGGTAGAATGCCCCTGGGTTCAAGCCAATATAAAAAAAATCTTCATTTATCCATATTCTTCTGCTGGTAGTGGGGTCTTATAGGTGACCAGTGCCTGGGGTGTGGAGCAGATCCTAAGCTTTTTAGAATTCCAAACAGGAAGAGGACAATGAGGTCAGGCATGGCTTTTATAGCAGTGAGGCCATGAATGGATTCGAACTGGGTTGTGAACTGGATTTTTACTTTTTAAATACTTTTATTGGTACATTATAATTATACATCAATTCAAAGGTATCGCAATTCAAAGCGATACCTTCATACGTGTACATATCGCTAGGTGTATTTCCCTCTGAATCCCACCTTGCTACTCCCTCTCGCCTCCCTATACATGTTAGTGAAATTGGTAGTGATATCTTCATATATGGACATATAACATTATTTGATCTGTTTCCTTCCTCAGTCCTCCTTCCCCCCACCTCCTTCCTCCAATCCCTCCTCATTATTCTGCTGATCTCTCTCCTCATTTATCTGAAGTATCCTGTGTTTCTGTTTTCTCTCTAGTGGCCACTGTAAAAGAAAACAGACAACCCTTGACTTAGAATTCTGAGTCTGCCTGATCTCGCTTAGCACAGTATTATCTAGTTTCACCCATTTTTCTACAGATGACACAATTTTGTTCTTCTTTATGACTGAGTAAAATTCCATTGTGTGTATATATCACATTTTCTTTGTTCATTTATCTGTCGTTGGACACCTAGGTTAGTTCTGTAATTTTCCCACGATACTAAATTGAACCAAGAGGAAAAGTTAGTATTGTGGGATTTAGATCAGTGACTTTCAATTAAAGTGGCTGTGTGTTTGTCAGAATCACCTAGGCATTTCAAAATGCCAATGTTTGATCCCCTCCCCCCCAAGAATGCCATTACTAATTCTCAGCATTGGGAGCATTGTTTTGAAACAATGTCCCAGGGAATTCTGATAGGGAGCCATGCATCCCTCCCCCTATTTCACTGATGTAGATCTCAACAACCAAACAGAGCATGTTGGAAGAGAAGGCTTCAGGTAGAGGAGGCAGGGGAGGGCTTTTCATGGGGAGGGATTAATTCTAGTAAAGTTTGTGAGAGCAAGGAGACTGGACTGCATGGAGCAGACAAGTGCCAGAGGAAGTAGAAGGAAGTAGGGTGGGGTAATTAAGAAGGGCTGGTCCAGAAGGAACTGGTATGCTAGACAGGAGAGTTTAAACCTGAGGCTGCTTGACACAGGAAATTATTCATGTATTCATTCATTCAGTCCATATTTATTGAACACCTACTCTGTGCTAGGCACTGTATCATGTGCTGGGGATAGAGTGGAGAACAAAATAAAGTCCTTTCCCTTATCAGGCTTATACTCTGGTAGGAGAGAGTGGGGTGACCCATTCATCTCAGGGTTTGCCTGGGATTTTCCAGGTTTTAGCAATGAAAATCCATGGGCAAACCAGAATGGTGTGTGTGTGTGTGTGTGTGTGTGTGTGTGTGTGTGTGTGTGTTACTAGTGATTGATCCCAGGGGCATTCTATCTCTGAGCCACAACCCTAGCCCTATTTTATTTTTTATTTTGAAACAGGATCTTACTAAGTTATTGAGGGTCTTGCTAAGTTGCTGAGTCTGGCCTTGAACCTGCGATCTTCCTGTCTCAGCCTCCCAAATCTTGAGATTACAGGCATGCAACACCATGCTTGACTAAGAATGCTGTTCTTGATAGGACTGTCAAGGAGGGTCTCTCTGAGGAAGTGACAAATGAGCAGTAATCTGAATAAAATGAGAGCGAGGGCCATGTAAATATTTGAGGGTAGTTGGGGGGGATGATTATTTCCAGCAGAGAACTACCATGTAAAGGCCCTGATGTTGTAACATGTTTGGCATAGATAAATGAAACAAAACGTAATGAAAAACTAGCAAGCGGGCAGAGGTTGCAGGAGCAGGAGGAGTGAGTCATGTTGGGATCATTTTCTGGGCATGATGGGACCACCACACAGAACAGAGGCATGGCCTAATCAGAGGGCGAGGGGAAACAACGGTGGAAGCAGGGAGACCCCTCAGGAACCAAGTGTATTAGGGAATCCTGAAGAGTCCCTTCTCAAAACGTTTGATCCGAGAAACAGCAGAGCATGATGCTGTTCAAGGTCATCCACCTGCTATCAGGCCAGACTGGACAGGGTTGGGCTGACCCAGTCTACACCCCAGTGATGGCATTAGGGATGGAGAGGAAATGCCCATAATTCCCTTGGAGATGGGATGCTCACAAGCTGGTGGCCCAGGGTTTACAGGTGTCTTAGTCTGTTTTGTGCTACTGCAGCACAATATCACAGTCGGGGTGGTCTATAAACAATAGAAGTTTATTGGGTTCCTGGTTCTGGAGGCTGAGAAGTCTAAGATAGAGGCGATTCATCTGGAGAGAGAGAGAGAGAGAGAGAGAGAGAGAGAGAGAGGAGAGGGGGGGAGAGGGAGAATGGTGAACTCGCTCTTGCTCTTATAACAAACCTACGCTCTTGGTAATTATAACTAACCCACTCCCTCGATAACATTAGTGTCTCTGATCTCTTCTTAAAGGTCCCAAATCTCGATTCTGTTGCATTGGGGACTAAATTCCCAGCACATGAACTCTGGGGAGCACATTTCAACCATAGCAACAGGGGAATGAAGGAGGGTTTTGAGTCAAGGATGATTCCAAGCTAATCTTTCTCTCCTTCATTTTCCAAGTTTGAAATCTTTCTCAATTGTCGTGATCCAAACTTCATGGGAGAAAAGAATGTGACAGGCTTTTTCACACTAAAATGGAGGTTCCATGCCAGAGTGGCAAGAGCAGAAGCCTGGCATCACGCTGCCCAGGACTTACACCCCAGCTCTACCACCTACAAGCCACACCCGCCAGCCGCTTCCGTAAGCTCTGGGGATCTCAGTATCCTTGCCAGGAAACAGGAGTTAGATGGCTGGTTGGCAGAGCTGTGAGCACTAAATAAGGTAATGTCATAAAGAACCTAGTACAGGGCATGGTGAGTCCTTAGTTTAGGTTCATTCTTTCCATTTTACACCCTTGGAGCTTGGTGTATATGTTTTCATCATTGATCAGTTATATATATATATATATATATATATATATATATATATATATAATGTAATTTTGTGCCAATCACTTTTCAGCCTGATTATTATGTAAACACCTTCCTTCCTTCCTTCTTCTCTCTCCCCCACCCCGGGGGGCATTCTACCTCTGAGCTACAGCCCCAGCCCTATTTTATTTTTTATTTGGAAACAGGGTCTTCTAAGTTGCTGAGGGCTTTGTTAAGTTGCTGAGGCTGGCTTCAAACCTGTGATCCTCCTGTCTCAGCCTCCCAAGTACTGGGAATGTACGCATGCACCACCACGCCTGGCTTGTAAACACATTTCTCAAGTCACTGAGGCCCACACTCTTGTCATTTGGTCCCTCTTCTTCATCATCACTGGAACTGCCACTGTTCAAACCTGCCTTTCCATCCCCACCCTCCGACTCATACTTCAGGAGAACAGCAGGATTACTCCACTTACCTGCTCACATCCTTCAGGCACCCCACATCATCTTCAGGATAAAGCCTGGACACCAGAGCTGGGCATACAGGGCCTTGCACGGTCCCTGCTGCTTCTGCCTTCTTTTCCTTAGCCCTCCTCCCTGGCTTCCGCCCATGTCCGGCCCTGCCCTCCGCCCTCCAACCCTGCCAAGTCTAGTTTTATTCTTGGTGCTCCCATGGTACTTTGCACTGACTGCAACTTATCTCCCCATTATTTCTATTTAAAATGACCAAGAGCCGGGCGTGGTGGCGCACACTTGTAATCCCAGTACTTGGGAGGCAGAGCCGGAGGATCTGGGTTCGCGGCCAGCCTCAGCTACTTAGTGAGGCCCTCTGCAACTTAGTGAGACCCTGTTTCAAAATAAAGAATAAAAAATAGGGTTGGGGGTGTAGCTCAGAGGTAGAATGCCCCTAGATTCAATCCCCGGTACTGCAAAAAAAATATATAAATAAATAAATAAATAAAATGACCAAGGCATTTGGTGGAGGGATTCAGCAGTCAGGCACTAGAGCCACCTGACCTCCATCCTAGTCCCAGTCCAGCTGTTCACAGTTGGGCTAAATGATTAGCAGTTAAGTAAACGATAGTACTTCCCTGCACTGGAATGCTGACTTTGAGCAGGCTACTTCATTACTGTGTCTCAGTGATAATAATAATACCCACTTCACAGGGTTGTATATTTAGAGTGAATACCTGCAAAGTACTGAGATAGTACCGTGCACATAGTAAGCCCTCAAGAAACATTGCCTGTGATGAACACATCTATATCCCTGAGTCGGAGTCCCTGGAAGGATGAGACTGTATCTAATTCTTCTTTTTTTAAATTCCTTTTCCTTTCATAATAGGCACTTAAATGTTTATTGAATGAAGATATGAGTAAATCTTATTTAAAGACTTTATTCCCTTGTTTGCATAGCTATTTCCTTTTTTTTTTTTTTTTTTTTTTTTTTTTTTTTTTTTTTTTTTTTTTTTTTTTT
>PVJS01039773.1:0-18753 GCA_004027185.1 Glis glis | reverse complement strand
AAAAAAAAAAAAAAAAAAAACCCTGCAAGTCATGTTCCTGGATAGGAACCTGGCTCAGAAAGAAAAAAGAAACTGTTGGGACAGTTGGCAAAATTGTAATGAGGTCTGTGTGGCTTCTACTATTATATTAATGTTAATTTCCTGATTGGGATGGTTGTATATTGATAATTTAGGATAAAGTCCTTGTTTTGTGGCAACACACATTGGACCATTTAGGAGTGATGGAGCATCATGTCAAAGACTCTATAGAACATATACACACACATATATGTATATCTGTGTGTGTGTGTACTTGTGTGTTTGTATGTAGGTAGGTAGGTGGGTGAATGAGTGTGATTGAACAAATGTGATTAAATGATAACAATCAGCCAGGTTTATAACACCATATTTCTTGTCCCAGTGTTTCCTGTGGTTTTGACAAAGAAAAGTATGACAATGATAGCATTGTTACAGACCATAATGAAATGACACAAGAATGTGTCATTCTTTTAATTTAGAAATTAAAAGTCCTAGGTTAGTAACTTTCTGTTTCTATATCTTGTTTTAGTCCCTTTCCTCCATGAATCTAGGAACCCGCACCATTGAGGCCCTATTTACCATTTCTGTGGTCAGTAGACTATATGGGTTCACTGTAATTGATCCTATGGCAGCAGCAACAGCAAATTGTCCCGTGTTCCCATTCATGAAGTGCAGGTGTCCTTACGTGTTATTACTTGAATCCAGATGGTGTCATCAGGTTCTTGCATTATGGCATGTACTGCATTCATGTTCATTGATGGTCCTGATGGCCATCTGTAGCTGCTTGGTCTACATTGCCAAGAATTCATCTTTCATATTTAGTTGCTGTTTTAGGGGGCCATTTATTCATGCAATTAATCCTGCTGTAGCTGAGTTATAAGGTAAGTAGAAATGCCATTGTATGTCCAAACTTCTTAGTCCATCTTGCATCATGTGGCCAGTAGAGTTTGTGTCCATGTCTGCAGGGGTGTCACACAGCACACACTTCTAAGCACTTGAAGGCCATATATAGTGGTCTTCTGTGAGGCCCTTCTGCAAGCATGAGCCCATAATAGTCCAGTATGTGCATCCACATGTTAGGGCAAACTCGTAGCCTGCTGATGGGGGCAAGAGTCTGATGAAGTCAACCTGCCACTGTCATACAGGTTGCCTTCCTTGAGCTATCCACCCCATCACATGTGGCATTAGCCATGACTGCATCATAGAACAGGCAGAGTAAGAGTCACATGCACATACAGTGTCTGAGTATCTAGGTGGGAGCCCCCACTGATTTGCTGTGGGCCAGAGAGCTTTTCTTCCCTTATGGCCTTTTTTTTTTTATTGGTGGTGGTGGTGGTACTGAGGATTGAATTCAGGGGCATTCCGCCTCTGAGCTTCACCCCCAGTCCTATTTTATTTTTTATTTTGAAATGGTCTCACTAAGTTGCTGAGGCTGGCCAAGAACCTACGATCCTCCTGTCTCAACCTCTCAAGTACTGGGATTACGGGGGTGCACCACCACACCCAGCTGTGGCCTGTCTTTCTATATAGCCGAATAGCCACATCTTGAGCTGGCATATCTTCCAGCCACCTAATTTTAACCAGGTCATCTACTTCCTGATTGCCTTGTGGAGAAGCATTGCCGGACTCTACCAGCAAGGCACGGGATGACGCGATGAAAAAAATGCTCTTGAGACTTTATTCCTGGTCTCGAAGAGGTGAGAAGGGAGAAAGCAAGAGAGCCAAACTCCCCGAACAAAACTCAGTTCTTCCTTTTATTTCAGGTTTACAGAATTAAGGCTGGGTCATCAAATCATTAATTGTCTCTGGCTAAGGCATAGAACATTGTGCTACGAATGCTTTAGAAGATAAGTTGTTATCTGGCAGTTTTTGCAAGAGTGACACAGGTTGCTGTCTTCAGTAACCTCCTTGAGGCGGTCTTCCACCTTTAAGCAAAGCAAGCAACAGGTATAGTAAAACAGGAAGAAATAGCTTAGATAGTGAAGGGGCATCAAGGTCACTGTCTTCAGTTCCCTCAAGAAAGGAAGTCTTCTGCCAAAGCAAGCAAAAAGCTATAAATCCTTAAGACAATATTCTTAAGACTTAGCCAGTTTCCCACATTTCCCCCTTTTTTGTTTGGTAGATGATATAGCTTCATGAAGGCCACACATTTTTCTGTCATCTTGTAGTGATGTTGAATCATGCCTTGGAGCCTCTTTGTTACTCTAAGAATGAATAGTATTAAAATAGCAAATCCTACCAGTCCCCAAATGTGTAAATTGAGTCCAGAAAACCATGTTTGAGGGTTTATCTACTGGAAAGACTCCTGTAGGTCCTGTAATACATTAGACTGAGTTTGTTGTTGAATCATAATTATTTGATTTTTTAACTCTTGTGCCAAGGTGGTTATGTCTTGTTGAAGATTACCTTGAAAAGCTCCTAAAAAATGTTTTACTCTAGATCAATCATGTTGGCTGTTATTATATAGCAAAGGGGTAACACAAATATGGCTGTGACCAGCATCACAATTCAGGCTCTGCCTTTCCATGAGAGTCTGTTGCTGTTCTCCCATCCATATCACTGACGCCTCTAAGGCATCCAGTCTCATTGCTATCATTGAATCTATATATGTCTGATGGATCATATCTTGGGTGACATTGGTCATAACTTGGTTAGCTATATGAACAGTATGGATGGATTCAGCAAGGGAAACTCTAGTAACACGTGCTATGACTGCAATAATTATGGCAGACACCAGAAAGGCAATTAAAGTGGTGAGGAATCGCTTAGGTCTTAATTTGCCTAACTCTGCTTTGAGAATTTGTAATCCTGAGTTTTTTTGCCAAGGGCATGTGAGAATTACAGGAAGCCATCCTTGAGATTGTCTTTTTAATATCCATAAGGTAGTAATGGTAAGCTGTGTGGCATTGGAATGAGTAAAGCAAGAGGACAAATATCCTTGAGTAATATTTAAAGTCCAAGTATTAGTATTATTTATGGTGTAGTTAGAGCTTAAGACTAATACATAATGGTGAGGAACACATACCATAACAGTCATAATATTATGCGTAAGGGTCATGGGATAATTGGCAGAATAAGAATAATTTCCATGTGAGACATTTCTTTTTTTTTTTTTTTTTGCGGTACTGGGGATTGAACCCAGGGGTGTTCTACCTCTGAGCTTCACCCCCAGCCCTATTTTTTATACTTTATTTTGAAACCGGGTCTCACGAAGTTGCAGAGGGCCTCACTAAGTAGCTGAGGCTGGCCGCGAACCCGCATCCTCTGGTCTCAGCCTCCCAAGTACTGGGATTACAAGCGTGCACCACCACGCCCGGCCATGTGAGACATTTCTAGGAAACCAGGGAAGTCCAAGCCTCCAAACCTTATAATACCAGGGGCCTATTAGTCCTGTTTTATTAATTTGGAGGATGGGGCCTGGAAATCCCCATATAAAGAGGCTATAACTAAATTGTCTGGTGTGTAGGGAGCTCCTGTGTTGTTGAGAATCTCCTTAGCACGCTGGGTGACCTATCTTATGCCTACCCAGGTGACCCCTGGACTTGTTAGTGTGGTGACACATAAGTTGAACTGAGGCATTCCTGATAGCCAGGGGTCAGCATTGCTTCTAATCCATGGGTACTGCATCTGAAGTATCAGGTTGGTCTGTTGATTTTTCCAGCTCATGGTAAGGCTTGACTCCTTTGGCAGGCAGTGAAAGAGATCCAGTTTCTGTGGAGACACAAGCATATCCTCTTTCCCAAGTTAGTGAGGAAGCAGAACAATGCTATCTTTCTTCACCATGCGGATCTTTGCAAAAGATCTTAGGAAAGGGTCCTTGCAATGAATGTTTTTTAAAATGTTTGTAGATATCACAAATCAAAAATTAAAAGTATATAGAACTTTGTTTATGTCTTAAGGAGACAATACCTGACTCCCCTTTTTTGTTTTGTAATAATGGTAGGATATATCCTGTTTTGAAGTAAAGTTTGTAAGGTGAAAATTGTTTTACAGAAATACCAAGAATTTTTTTTTCTTTTGCGGTACTGGGCATTGAACCCAGGGGCATTCTACCTCCAAGCTACACCCCCAGCTCTATTTTTTATTCTTTATTTTGAAACAGTCTCTCACTAAGTTGCGGAGGTCCTCACTAAGTAGCTGAGGCTGGCTGTGAACCTGCGATCCTCCTGTCTCAGCCTCCCAAGTACTGGGATTACAAGTGTGCGCCACCACGCCTGGCTTTGACAAATAGTTTTAAAAGTTGGGAGTCAGGAACTTGTTTAACTTGGGCTGTTTTAATCATTTGTAAAGTATATACCACATATTTTGAGTCAGCTACTATATTTAATGATTGATTAGGGAACTGTTGGAGGCAAAGAATGGCTGCAGCGAATTTTGCCTTTTGAGTAGAGGGATGATTTTTTGAAGTTAGGGAATTTCACTGGTCAATAAAACAGGTCTTAAATGACAGTAAACACAAGAGATTATCTTGATAAAACATAATTTTTTACAGCTAGGTCTTAGTAAATGTTAAGAGCAGAAAACCATATTGTTTTAAATATAAAGAACATAAGTTATCTTAATAAAATGAAAATTTTTTGCTTTTTTTTGCAGTACTGGGGATTGAACCCAGGGGCATTCTACCTCTGAGCTATACCTCCAGCCCTATGTTTTGTTCTTTATTTTGAAACAGGGTCTCACTAAGTTGCGGAGGGCCTCCAGTAAGGAGCTGAGGCTGGCCGTGAACCCGGATCCTCCAGTCTTAGCTTCCCAAATACTGGGATTACAAGTGTGCGCCACCATGCCCCACAATTTTTTGCTTTTTAGGCCAGCTTTTGTAAAATTTTACCAAGAACAGATCAATATCTTAAGAAAACCTAATTGTTTTAAACATAGAGTTAATGCATTAAATGTGACTTTTAGAAAACCCTTTTAAACAGGGTGTGGTGGTACACGCTTGTAATCCCAGTACTTTGGGAGGTGGAGACCGGAGGATCCGGGTTTGTGGCCACCACGCCCGGCTTCATAGTTAGCATTTTAAGCCATGTTTCCTATAAAGGAAAAAAACCTATACAAAAATGGTCATTATACTTTAAACATCTAACAAAAATAGACAGATACAATCTTGATTGGCAAGCATCCTGGAAAAGAATCTTGTTAATAATTTTTAATAACATCTTTTATTTTTATCAACAAATTTAAATTAAAAATAATTTTTAAGAATTTAAGTCATGTGAGCCGGGCGTGGTGGCGCACGCTTGTAATCCCAGTACTTGGGAGGCTGAGACCAGAGGATCCGGGTTCACAGCCAGCCTCAGCTACTTAGTGAGGCCCTCCACAACTTAATGAAACCCTGTTTCAAAATAAAGAATAAAAAATAGGACTGGGGGTGTAGCTCGGAGGTAGAATGCCCCTGGGTTCAATCCCCAGTACTGCAAAAAAAAAAAATAATTTAAGTCATGTGAACTAAAAGGTATTTGGACCATGTTGCTTGCCCATAAGCAAAAATACTTCCCTTAATCCTTGGGGTATTTGGGGGCATACCCACACTCTCATAGTGGCTCCAGGCGTCCACTATAGCTGCCACCACTCCCCACATACAGGGAAGGCCATCCCAAGAGTTGATACATGCACACATGCACGCGCGCACACACACACGTAATTCCCCTTCTCAACTGCCATAGTCTTACTGCCCATGGCAGTTTCTTTGGCCTCCTACTGGGCTCAGCAGTTGTCACGTCCACATCCGTCTTGTGCCAGGGCAATGGGGTCAGTTGTGGACAGGCCAAAGAAAGTGCCTTGAGACAACATAGGAGACATATGGTTTATGGGGGAAAGCTTACAAGAGATCAGTGACTGCTCCAAGAAGAATTCAGTGGCAACAAGCTAACAGATAGCACCTCCGTCCTCGTGGTGCTTTGCAAGACAGTGGTGCCTCCTAACCCTCACAGTGTTTTGTCCAGTGGTGGCCTGTCAGACAAGTGACACATATCCTTCCCATGGTGCCCTTAGTTCTGCACCTGACCCCACTCAGAAGTTTTATACATTATGCTTTAGAAGCAGTGATATCATCGGCATCAGCTTGCTTAATTTGCTTGTATGATCAGCATCCCAAGGAACAACTGCCCTAGCATATGTGCAAGAAAGTAGCTTTCTACAGATAACACTAGCCTGCCCTAGTTCCCAGTGTGCTTGAGAGAAAGCCAGTGTCCTTCAAGATAGTATGTATCTGGACTCTCTGGCCCAAGCTTGTTCTCTATGTTCCCTTAACTTAGCTAAGGTTTTATGAACAGAAAGGAAGGCATTCAGGGGCATGGTGTTTTATTGTCCTCCTCTCCTTTAGAGACAATCCAAGGGGATACAGGAATTTATCATACCAATCTTGCCTGTTAGTTTGAAACTATTTTTAAATTTTAAAAAGGGAGAGAGACAGCCAGGCATGGTGGCGCACGCTTGTAATACCAGTGTTTGAGAGGCTGAGACCAGAGGATCCGGGTTCATAGCCAGCCTTATGTGAGGCCCTCTGCAACTTAGTGAGACCCTGTTTCAAAATGAAGAATAAAAAAAAAATAGGGCTGGGGGTATAGCTCAAAGGTAGAATGCCCCTGGTTTCAATCCCCAGTACCGCAAAAAAAAAAAAAAAATGGGAGAGGGACCATATGTTTTTGGGGTATTTGTAGTAGATGAGAGAATAGGAAATTTTTCATCTAGCTGGTACTCAAAGAAATACCTTCCAAAATAATGGTATATTCACCCATTTTGTGAAAAAGAGCTTAGTATATGCTTATAAAGACATAAACTATGTAAGGGTATGGAAACAAATAAGTAACATCAGTTACTTCTGGGCCAAAGAACTGGGAACAAGGGGTCAGAGATAGACACTTCCTTCCTACTGTATATTCTTTTGCTTTTTTTTTAGATTTTTTATATTACCTATTCAAAAAATAATTTTGTTTTGTCTTGTTTTTGTGGTACTGGGGATTGAATCCAGGGACATCCTACCTCGAGCCACATCCCCAGCCCATGTGTTTGTGTGCATATGTGCGTGTGTGCTTGTGTGTTACTGGGATTGAACCCAGGGGCATTCTACCTCCGAGCTACACCCCCACCCTTATTTTATTATTTATTTTGAAACAGGGTCTCACTAAGTTGTGGAGGGCCTCACTAAGTAGCTGAGGCTGGCTGCAAACCTGCAATCCTCCTGTCTCAGCCTCCCAAGTACTGGGATTACAAGTGTGAGCTATCACGCCCGGCTCAAAAAGTAATTTTAAAATAAAATAATGGGATACTTTTTATAAAGTGAGCCACAGTGTTTCAAAATTCCCTTCTGTATTCTTCAGGTTGCAGTAAGAATGGTATGATTGATTACATATTACTTGGCAGTATAAATTAGTGCAACCCATTTGAGAATAAATGTGTGTGTGTGTGTGTGTGTGTGTGTGTGTGTGTATGGTGCTAGGAATAGAACCCAGGGGCATTCTCCTCCAAGCTACACCCCCAGCCCCATTTTACTTTTTATTTAGAAACAGGATCTCACTAAGTTGCTGAGAGTGTTCCTAAGTTGCTGAGGTTGGCTTCAAACTTGTAATCCTCCTGTCTCAGTCTCCCAAGTACTAGGATTACAGGCGTGCACCACCATGCCCAGCACATTGAGAAGAAATTTGACATTACATGTGTTCATAAGAATAAAACATTGGGCTGGAGGTGTAGCTCAGTGGTAGAGTGCCTGCCTAGCATGTGTGAGGTCCTGAGTTTTATCCCCAGTACCACAAAAATATTTAAAATGTTTACATTTTTTGTCCCAGTTATTTTATTCTTAGGAATTTATCCCAAAGAAATTACCCCAAAAATGAAAATTTATGTATAAACATAAAAGTGCTTATCACAATGTTACTTAATTTTGCACAACAACAATAATAGAAGAACTACTCGGTAGTTAAGACAGAATAATAAAATAAATTATTATAATTCCTTTATTTTGCTATTTAAATTATGAATATAAAAATTTATAGCAATGTAGATACTCTATAATTTTTAAGTGAAACAAACAAAAGTCATACCTATGTAATAAATCTGTGGAAAAATTAGTTTCTATGTGAAGTATAATAAATACAGAAAAATGAAAGCAGTTTAACTGCATTTTGTGGCAAGGTCTTCTGTTTTGTTTTGTTCTGTTTTTTCTTGGTGCTGGCCTTGCACATGGTAGGCAAATTCTCTGTCGCTGAGCTATATTCCCAAGCCCCTTACTATCTTTTTTTTTTTTCTGCAGTACCGGGGATTGAACCCAGGGGCATTTTACCTCCGAGCTACACCCCCGGCCCTATTTTTTATACTTTATTTTGAAACCAGGTCTCACGAAGTTGCAGAGGGCCTCACTAAGTATCTGAGGCTGGCCGTGAACCCCGATCCTCCAGTCTCCGCCTCCCAAGTACTGGGATTACAAGCATGCGCCACCACGCCCAGCTTCCTTACTATCATTTTTAAAAAGGAGGCAGGGAAGAATAGAATATGTGTTAAATATACTTCATTCTAAATAACTAAAATAAAAGAAGCTTAGACATTTAAACTACAGTTGCATGAATTTTTTTTCTATAGGTACCTCATTGAAAGGATTATGTGAATAAAAATACTTCAGAAGGATGATTTGAGAATTTAATGATAGGATAAATCGGCCCTGTACTTAAATACTGTACTAATAGCCAAGCATGGTGGCCCATGACTATAATCCCAGTACTTGGGAAGCTGAGACAAGAGGATTGTGGGTTCAAGTCCAGCCTCAGCAACTTAGTGAGATACTATTTCAAAATAAAAAATAAGCCGGGCATGGTGCGCACACCTGTAATCCCAGTACTAGGGAGGCTGAGACCGGAGGATCCGGGTTCGCAGCCAACCTCAGCTACTTAGTGAGGTCTCCGCAACTGAGTAAGACCCTGTTTCAAAATAAAGAATAAGGCCGGGCGTGGTGGCGCACGCTTGTAATCCCAGTACTTTGGGAGGCGGAGACCGGAGGATCCGGGTTCGCGGCCAGCCTCAGCTTTCTCTGTATGTCTCTCTCTCTCTCTCTCTCTGTTTCTCTCTCTCTCCCTCTCTACTTAGTGAGGCCCTCTGCAACTTCGTGAGACCCAGTTTCAAAATAAAGTATAAAAACTAGGGCCGGGGGTTTAGCGCGGAGGTAGAACTCCCCTGGGTTCAATCCCCGGTACCATAAAAAAAATAAAAAATAGCCTCAGCTACTTAGTGAGGCCCTCCACAACTTAGTGAGACCCTGTTTCAAAATAAAGAATAAAAAATAGGGCTGGGGGTGTAGCCCAGAGGTAGAATGCCCCTGGGTTCAATCCCTGGTACTGCCAAAAAATAAAAAAATAGGGCTGGGGGTGTAGCCCAGAGGTAGAATGCCCCTGGGTTCAATCCCTGGTACTGCCAAAAAATAAAAAAATAGGGCTGGGGTGTAGCTCAGAGGTGGAATTCCCCTGTGTTCTATCCCCAGTTCTGCAAAATAAATAAATAAATAAATAAGTAAAAATAAAAATAAGCTGGGCGTTGTGGCGCACTTTTGTAATCCCAGTACTTGGGAGGTGGAGACCGGAGGATCCAGGTTCGCAGCCAGCCTCAGCTACTTAGTGAGGCCCTCCGCAACTTCGTGAGACCCGGTTTCAAAATAAAGTATAAATAAAATAGGGCTGGGGGTGTAGCTCGGAGGTAGAATGCCCCTGGCTTCAATCCCCAGTACCACAAAATAAATACTAAAGAGACTTTCTGTTACATTTCTGGATATCTGAAGCCTGTATTCAATGCCTTCTACCACGTATCTTCAAAGACAGCACATCTATTGTGATATGAATCATATCAAGCATTAGTAGCTGCTCATTATTGAACTACAAACATCCTGAGGTCATGGCCTATGAGTTGATCATTTCTCTTGTCTTCCAAGTGCTCTGTATAGTAGGTGTGCAAAAAAAAGTTACTAAATGAACAAAAGATATACCAGGGTTGTTTTTCTTTGTATTAAAAATTAGTCTGAAGAGATTTCCCCCTACTTTTCTTCCAGTTTATATACAAGAACACTTTACCTGAGATACAGGCCAAAAGTGAAGGTAAGTCCATGCCCTAGGGCTGTGCATGTGTGCATGCATGCATGCTTGTTTTTGTGTGTGTGTTGGTGGGGGAGAGTATTGGAGGGATGGTATGGATGTAGAAGAAGAAAAGGGAGGAATGGAGAGGTAGTAGAGCAAGCCCAGGCTTTGAAATTATAAGGCATCGAATCTTAAGTCTTCCAATTGTTACTACATGATCTTGGACAAGTATCTTCTTTAAGCCCCAGTTACTTCAACAATAAAATGGAGCTGTTAATAGCTGTACTGCAGAGTGGTTTTAAGGTTTACCATTTAAATCCTCATCTCCATTCTTGACAAAGTAGATGCCTAACAAATTTGAATGAGTTAAATGAAAATCATTTCTGAGATCTGGTGCAAGTTTGGAAAGAGTATGCTGTGCTGTGCTCAAGCTACCAGTACTGAGACACTCACTAGCAAACCTGCCAAGCACTATAATCACAGCCCCGTGGATTCTTTCTCATTCCTTTTCAAAAATAACATGGAATAATCGTATCTCTTTCTGTCTTGTTTCCACAGTTTCTCTTTGGAATCTGGCCAGTGATCATGTTTGAGCCTCTTAGGAAGCACTAATGAATTATTCCACCAAGAAAACAAAAAATACCTACCATAGGCCAAACAAGATGAATAAGAAATCTCTAAAGATCTACACATTCAAATACATCATAACCATTGCAAAAAAAGGAATGACTTTCTGTCTAATGTTGCCAGCCACGTGGAGAATGAGGAATGGGGCCTGTTGGGTGTTCAGCTCCTGGCTTTATCTCATTTGCTGTCCTCATCCTAAAATGTTTGTAACAAAACATAAATATTTATATTCTAGAATGCTAGGGAAATTGGGCTTTTCTTAACAGGTTAACAGTTTGTGCTGGTCATAGGAAACTAACCTTTTTTTCCTTTTTTGACAAGGGTTGCATGTGAATTGTACCTTTCTTAATATTTGATTAAATGATGAAGACAGTCACTAAGGACTGGCAAAACCCCATATCCAGATGGTCAGCTGTGAACCAGCTCTTATCTGTGTCAGCTTTGATTTATATTGTCATCATATTAACCTCCTCATTCATTTTCCAAAATTGGGGGGAAAAGAGCTAGCTGTGGGATTCTAGGTAGTTCTTCACTGTCTGTCTCAGTACTTTTTGGAGTACCATAAGCAAGCTCAGACTTGACCCTGTACCTGTTGCCTCCCAAGATTCACTGTGGGCTCTGGGGTGTCTGTTGCCCATGGCCAGTCAGAGTGGGTGGGTCATCTTGTATCCTCTCTGATGCTCCACCAGGACACCTACAGAATGTTGTACCTTCAGGCAGTTAAAGATGATTGCTGTTTCCTTTGATCTTTAAGGATCTTTAAATTGCATCTATTGCTATGGCTAGGCAAACATGATTGGTGGTCTAGACTACCCATATCCCATCCTCCTAGCATAATTTATTTGAAGTTATTATGGAATGTCTTAGAAGTCTGACTTTTTATATTATGCAGTATTTTCCAGTTCTCAGAGAGGCCATTGTTATGCCCAGGGAAGTATGTCAAATTAACTAGAGGTAAAATGGTCAGGATTCTATTTACATAAAGCTTATTAAAATATTTGCTCTTAGCCAGGCACAGTGGCGCTCGCCTGTAATCCCAGAACTTGGGAGGCAGAGACCGGAGGATCCGGGTTTGCAGCTAGCCTCAGCTACTTAGTGAGGCCCTCCGTGACTTAGTGAGACCCTGTTTCAAAATAAAGAACAAAAAATAGGGCTGGGGATGTAGCTCAGAGGTAGAATGCCCCTGGGTTCAATCCCCAGTACCACACAAAAAAAAAAAGAGGTGTAACATGGAGGTAGAATGCCCCTGGGTTCGATCCCCAGTGCCAATTAATGAATTAATTAAATATCTGCTCTGTGTGTGTGTGGGGGGGGGTACTGGGTATTGAAATCAGGGGCTTTCTACCTTTGAGCTGCACCCCCAGACCCTTTCATTTTTTATTTTGAAACAGGGTCTTGCCAAGTTGCTGAAAGTCTCACTGAGTTGCTAAGACTACCTTGAACCTGGGATCCTCCTGTCTCAGCCTCCCAAGTGCTTGAAATACAGGCATGCGCCACTGTGCCTGGTTCTGCTCCTTCATTTTTTGAGGGAAATGGATATAAGAGTTGATGGGAATAGTTCTAACTTGTAACTTGCAGAACATGCAAAAGTTCAAATGCTAAGAAATAGCAGTAAAATCTCATTGTAAGTTCTATTTTGGGTCTGAATGAATAACAAATTGAATCACTTTTCACAATTATAAAATGAAGGAGCAGATATCTAATATATAATGATTACTCCTGCACTATGATTTCAAAAGGATAATCAGGTTTTTTCTTATATAAAATTGGTAAAACACTTCTGTCATTTTTCCAGTATTCAGTAAGTAACCTTGGCACATAAAAAAGGCAAAAAATATTTTCTTTACCTATTGGCCTTAGTTTTAGCCCGAGTTCTGTTTTCCTTCCCCAACATGTATTTAGACAGATAGTTCCACCTACTTTTATAGCAAGAACAACACCTGCCAAAACAAATCTAAGAGTACCCTGGTCATGCATAGGAGGGTATAAAACTAAACAGTTCCATTGCAATCCATAAAATTATTCTTTCTTTTGCCACAAGATTCTGACTTCTGGCTACATTCATGCCCAAACATCTTGGGCTATCACTTCATAATGAATTCATTTGTTTCACACCATTATATTTTTGTGCTGTTCAGTCAAATACTCTCCTGCATGAAGAACTGAATATAGGAACAAAGGCACATCCTTCATGACAGTGCTGCTAAACATTGTAAGACTGAGGTTCTGTAGTAGTAAAGTCAGATTAAGGGTACAGAGAGGGTGCATTGAGACTGAGGCCCTTTAGAGCAGTTGGTTGAATGTTCAGCCACCACTACCAGTGGTCACTTGAATAAATTGTCCAGCATCTCACTGAAGAGGCATGGGCACTCCTGGGTCAGTGTAAGACTGTAGCCAGTTCTTCAGAGACCTTTGTTTCTGTTGTGAGGACAGACATGAAAGCTCAGCATAAGACATTTTAGATGTGTTCAACAGAAAGCAGAGAAAAGGCAGTCTTTTTAAATGACTTTCGTTTTCCCAGTCAGTTTGTGCGCACACGGAGGCTTTCTTGCCAGCAACAAGTAATACACTCAAGACTTTTTGCAGCATTGTATGGAAATCACTGCTGACTGTTGCTAATTCACCTTTATTTCAATGGCTTTATTTTTTTTCTTCTTGGATTCTAGGTAGACATCATAGGGTTGGATGCTTACCCCCTCCTCCCTTCCCTTTCTTTGCTTAGAAAACTTCCTGCTAACTAGAATGTACAAAAAGCCTGTTTCTTACTAAGCAAATAATGGTTTGTTTGCCTGTCATCTGATGTGAAAGGTGCTCATCTGTGAGCCCAGAGCAAATTACATTTTAGAAAACATTAATACTTTGTGAGAATGTGAAAGAAGGAACTTGCACATTTGAATATCCTTCTCATGTTGCCACTTTTTCTCTAGAAAACTGAAAGCAATTTGACTTCTTTTTAAAAAAAAAAAAAGTAGGTGAAAGGTATTTGTGTTAGCTGGGCATGGTGGCTCATGCTTGTAATCCCAGAACTTGGGAGGCTGAGACCGGAGGATCCGGGTTCGCGGCCAGCCTCAGCAACTTAGTGAGGCCCTCTGCAACTTAGTGAGACCCTGTTTCAAAATAAAGAATAAAAAATAGGGCTGGGTGTGTAGCTCAGAGGTAGAATGCTCCTGGGTTCAATCCCCCAGCACCGCAAAAAAAAAGAAAGAAAGGTATTTGTGTTAATCAGCCTGATCACTTTACCTGCCCCTCCCACCTTGGTACTTTCAAGAACCATCCCCACTACCTAAACTGATCTCTTTTATCTTTCTGATATGCTGATGATTAACAGGATGATCTTTTGTTTTTTTTTAAATAATTACAAATGAAAACCCAAATAGTGGTATTTGGTTGAACAGAAGTGGATCAAATATTATGTTTTAGCCATAATGCAAAATTTCTTACACTAAGGAGAGGAGGTATATGTAAAAGGCAAATTAAAAGACCAAAAACTTAAGTACATACTGCATGAAAATCTCAAGATGCCTATAATAATTAAATTCTATTATAATATTAGCACCTTCCAAAATTAGCCAGTGCCCCTAAATGTCTAAATGTGTCTAATAATTTGAGGTTTTCTTTCCTTCCCTTCCCTTTCCTTTCCTTTCCCCTTTCCTTTCCCCTTTCCTTTCTCCTTTCCTTTCCCTCCCCTCCCCTCCCCTCCCCTCCCCTCCCCTGCCCTGCCCTGCCCTGCCCTCCCCTCCCTTCCCCTCCTCTCGTTTTGGTACTGGAGAGTGAACCTAGGGGCATTCTACCTCTTGAGTTACACCCCAGCCCTTTTTTATTTTTTATTTTCAAACAGGGTCACACTAAGTTGCTGCGTCTCTCTAAGTGGCTGAGGCTGGCCTCGAACCTGCTATCCTCCTGTCTCAGCCTCCCAAGTACTGGGATTACAGGTGTGCACCACCGCACCCAGTTTAGTTTAAGGTGTTCTTATGAGTTCCATATTTCTTTGCTCTTGAAAGCAATTACTTGTTGCTAAATGTGACAGTGTTAACTCCCAACCCTACATTTACATGACAGGAATTTTTTTTGTTCTGTGGCTTATGATGTGCTGCTAGCATCATAAGCATTTGTGTAAAACTGTTTCAAAGAGAACCAATTGCAGTGGGAATTGGCAACTATGTGGCTATTTGCAATTCTACCTCTATCTTATATTTTGTGCCATGTCAGTGGTATAATATAGTTTGACCAGTGTGTCTTGTTTTTCAATGTCTGAAGTTACAGCTTATCCACTGTACTCTAACAATTTGCAAATAACAAATAAGTTTGGTTAAATGTACTTAACCCCCTTTGTGGAAGGAACTGTAAATGGGGGGAAAAAAAGAATCGTCATGTTATCATGATCCATCTAACTGGAAATTTTCGATGTTTTTTAAACTGTTGCACTTCCTTTAAGAACAAGGAATCACCTTTTCTTTTCTTTTTAACGTCTAATTGTAGCTCCACTTGAGGGAGTTGCTTGTGTTGCTGAGGTCTGTGTGAGCATGCCACTGGACAACCATTTTTCAAAAACTGTTAGCACAGTCAGCTTCAGATACCCACATAAGGATACTACTTCACTTGAAATTCACCCTGAAGATAAATCTCTGGCTTTGGACTATAAACTTTTCCTTAAGCAAGAGACCTTGACACTGTTGAAAGAAAAGAAGAAAGTGTAAGGGATGACAAGTTTCACCAAGGTATAGTCCTTTTTATGATAGGCAATCAGAGAAGCTAGGAGGAGACAGATAACCAAAGAATTTAAGCAGTATTGCTAGCTACAGAATTTCTGCTGCTGTTGATCCACGTTCAGCCATTTGGAGTAAGCAGTATTAAGCAGTACTGACCCCCATTTTAATGCGCTGTAAATATCTAATACTGTTTCTCAAGGCCTTCGTTACCATTAAAGCCAGCAAATTACTATATGTTTTGCTTGGCAGCTAGTGTAGAAAAGATCGATTACATATTTCATACTAGAAAACCCTAAAACTGAAACGAGAAATTTAATTACAGGTCTGCAAGTGACCTAAAATCCCCCCCTTCATTCCATTTAGCAGCAGCTGTCTGTAGTACAGCACCAACCACAGGCCGGGCTGTGTGCCCTGCTCATTGTGACCTGCTTTGTTGCTTTAAAGAGCACAAGGTTGATACTTGAACTAGATTTAGCCTTTGGTAACTTAAATATTCACAGAACAGTTGTAAAGCTTCTGAAACTTTTCTGAGCGATGTCAGATCTGCAGATTACCACTTTTAAATTGTGCAGAATTCTAAGGTTGTGACAGAGCACATTTATTAGAGAAATCTTTTAAGCACGTAAATGTAGTTTCCTATAAACATTCATTGTGAGATCATCTGCACCTAAAAGAAAGTGATTAAAATGTATTATGTTATAAAAGGCTCTAGACCAGGGATTGGCAAGAGACAACCCAAATCCAATCTGCAGTAATGTGGCCTGCAAGGCAAGGATGGTATTTATATAAACAGGTACTGTTTAAACAGAAAGAAAGAAGATGAGGTAGAACTGCATATGCTCGGGCTCTAGAAGTTTGCCTCCTCTGCTCTGGACTGTCAGCAAATGAGCAGTATGGAATGTGGAAGTACGGTGTGCTTCTCTGCAAGATCATTGTAGTGTGTATTTGTCAGAATGGAACTATTCTATACATTTTAGACACTGTGCACCTGTTTGTTGAATGTAATCACAGGACAGTGTTTAATATTTACACTATAAAATTATTTTTTCATATCAGTTTTACAAGATTGGCAACAGCCTGCTTCAAAGTGCCTAAATCTCTGAGAAAAATTACTATGGGCAAGGTCCATGATTTTGTTTTCATAAAGGGAATTCTATTTTATACTATAAAATCCAAAAATGCTAGTTATAATTAGCTTTTGAGTTGACTTCCAGAAAGTTGAGGTCTTTTGACCATTTTTTCTCATGTCATATAATATGTGCCACATGATACTTGTCAGGGCCAAATAAGCTGTTGTGGTCATATACAATTGTTTTCCTTTTTATTTTTTTTTACTTTCTAAAAGGAAAAGTTCAAAGTTCTTTCCACAATTAGTCCTGTAGTCCTAGTTCTTTGCAACTCTTCTTTTTAGAGCTACCTTATTCACAAATGAGTAAGTGAGTCTATTTTAAGAAATAGAGACTTATCAATTTCTGTTTAATGTACTGATCGGACATTGTTTACTATTAAGCATTTCCACATTTTTAATATTTCTGAGTCACTTATCAGTGTGACCAACAGATAACATGTTCAAATGAATATAATGTAGCCTAGTGTCATATTTGTTGCAGATGTTTGTTCTAGTAATTATATTTAATAAACATATAGATTGTATTGAATCTTTACAAGAAACTAACCATTTTCAGGTAATCTCAGATCTGTTCGTTTCATTTTTTCCATTTGATTTGCCAATGCCACAATCATTTTCCTAGAAAAATAGCAAAGTAATGTATTTTTATCTAATCTATAATCTAGGCTATATTTCAGTACTCATTACCTATTGTAGGTCAAAGTATTAAATGATACTGTTTTGAATAAGATTGCTGGTAATGTTTTTTATATTTAAAATAGGCCTTTATGAAAGGAAAGGCCAGCAGGTATAGTCATGCAGTTTGTGCATTACACAGAGGCACCAACTGGGGGAGGAGGGTAAGTGGGAGCTAAAATCTAGCCTTTGTTCAGCTTGCCAAGATACGTGCTATGGTAGGGTTGCACCTCAGAGAACACACCTTTTGCTAATTTGCTTAAGCGGGAAGTACAGGCCAGCAGTGATCTGTTTCATGGGAAGAACATTCAGTAATTATGCTGAGCCATTTTTTTGCATTTGAATCCTAACACTATACTGCAGTACCTTTCTACTTCGAGCCTGAGTAAGTTACAAGGCTAAAAACTAATAATGTTTTGCAGTTAAATTTTTTCTTTTTGGTACTAGTGATTGAACCCAGGGGCATTCTGCCTCTGAACTACCCCCCAGCCCTTTTTTTGGAAACAGGATCTCACTAGGTTGCTGAGTCCTGCTAGATTGCTGAGGCTGTCCTCGAACCTGCAATCCTCCTGTCTCAGTGTCCCAAGTACTGGAATTACAGGCATGTGCCACCATGCCTGGCTTTAATTAAATCTTTGAGTTAAGAATACACAGCATTCTCAACTGTAGGAGCTCTAGAGTAAAATATGACCCTTCCATCTTTACCCTATGAAGATGGGAAGATCAGGAACAGAAAAATCATACTGCATAAGTCACATGTATTTATGATTTTCATCTTTGACAATGACCTATGTGCCATCTATAAGATGTAAAATAAGCCAGACCGGGTGGCTTATGCCTGCAATCCCAGTATTTGGGAGTCTGAAACAGTAGGATCACAGGTTCGAGACCATCCTCAGCAACTTAGTGAGACCCTGTTTCCAAATAAAAAATAAAAAGGGCTGAGGATGTAGCTCGGAGGTAGAATGCCCCTGGGTTCAATCTCCAACACCACATACACACATGACGTAAAATAAATTAGAATTTTCCAAAGCTGGGCGTGGTGGTGCATGCTTGTAATCCCAGTACTTGGGAGGCTGAGACCGGAGGATCCGGGTTCACAGTCAGCCTCAGCTACTTAGTGAGGCCCTCTGCAACTTAGGAGACCCTGTTTCAAAATAAACAACAACAACAACAAAATAGGGCTGGGGACGTAGCTCGGAGGTAGAATGCCCCTGGGTTCAATCCCCAATACGCAAAAAAAAAAAGAATTTTCCATAACTCAACAATTTGCTAAACCATAGCTTTTCAAATGTTAGCTTTCCTCACCAAGCCTGCTGGAATGGGCACTTTCAGTCATTGCTGGCCATATGGTTGATTCTCCCACTAGTACCTCCTTTGTGTTTCAGGAGGGGCAGCTTGCCTAGATCAACAGATGGCTACCGACAAGAGGTAAACCAGGAACCTTTGTTTAACAAACACAAAAGTAAATCTGCAGCCAGGCATGGTGGCGCACGCTTGTAATCCCAGTACTTGGGAGGCTGAGACAGGAGGATCCGGGTTC
>PVJS01039772.1:0-18751 GCA_004027185.1 Glis glis | reverse complement strand
AAAAAAAAAAAAAAAAAAAAAAAAAAGATTGGTATGAAGACATTTTTGGTGAAAGGAGGAACAGAGAGGGAAAGGCTCAAGGGTGAAGCCATGTACCAGACCTAGTTTCCCTCCATCTGAGGTCTCAGCCGTCTCTTGCTGCAGTCTCCTCCTCTTTGTTGCCAAACAGAGGGAGCAGAATGTGGATCAACAGCCTCTAGCACTGCCCAGCGAAAGGTCGACCCTGACTCCAAGGCCTGGCTCTCACTGGACTAGCCCAGAAGCCGGGTAGATCCTGAGGAGATGTCCTCTCTCTGCACAAAGCTGGTCTCCTCACAAGGAATAGAGCCCCTGAAGTTACTCCGATAAAACCATCTGAGATTCTGAGAATAGGGGTGGTTGTTCAGAGGCAGCTGCACAGAGAGAGAGAGAGAGAGAGAGAGAGAGAGAGAAAGGGGAGGGGCTGAGGGACATATATAGTTCCCAAGGCCACACCCTCAAGTGACCTACCTCCTCCAACTACACCCTACTTGCCTACCTTAGCACCCAGTAAATCCAAATTATTAATTCATCATGGACTTGCCCATTGGTGAGTTAGAACCCTCATGATTCAATTATTTTACCTTTGAATATTTTGCAGTGTCAATACATGAACTCTTCCAGGGGATGTTCTATATCCAAACTATAACACAGGGTATCCTCAGCTCGGATGCAGTGTCTGCAGGTGACTGGCCGCCAGACGGAGCCCTCCTGCACTCTGCTGGGCTTCTCTCCACCTCACCCCAGCTTCCTCCTGACTTCTGCCCACTCAGGCCTCCACTCTCTCATGGCTCCTATTTATTTATTATTTATTTATTTTGTGGTACTTGGATTGAACCCGGGGGTGTCCTACCTTTGAACTACACCCCCAGCCCAATATTATTATTATTATTTTTTATTTTGAAACAGGGTCTTGCTAAATTGCTGAGAGCCTCACTAGATTGCTAAGGCTGGCTGTGAACCTGCGTCCTCCTGTCTTAGCCTCCCAAGTACTGGGATTATAGGAGTGCGCCACCACGCCTGGCTAGCCCTTGCCTCTTGCTCTGTCCCCAGCCATTGTGACCCAGCCAATGACTTGAGCTACTCCTGTGGCTGTAAAGCCCTGGCTGCTGTCACTGTCATCTCATCTCTTAACACTGTTGACTGTCTCAGCCTTGCCTGGGGAGCAAAGCCTGGGCTTTAGTGTGGTCTCCACTATACCCGCCCAGGTGGGACAGGTAGCAGATCCAGTCATTGGAATTGGCGTGACTAGGCCCGTGGAGGTTCTGATGCTTCGGCTTCCCCAGCAGCTTCCTGGAAGGGCCACATGGAGAAGATAAGGCAGCCCAGGACAAGCAAGAGTCAGGAGATGCAAGTTTCCCACCTGGCCTCCCTCCATGGCCTCACCCGAGACGCAGTGTTTCCCTGTGTCCTCTGCAGAGATGTCCCACTGAGCTGGGAAGCTGGGACAAGCACAGAAATGCACACACTTGAATTGTTCCCTCTGGGTTCTCTGGGAAGCAGCATCTGAGATGGAGTTCAGCATGCAGGAGGTCAGTCGGGGGTGCTCTGCCGCCTGTGGAAGGCAGGATGGCAGCAGCATTGTGCAGAGGGAGAAGTAGCTGTGTGGTTGTCTCAGTTCAAGTCCTGAAGCTGGGACAACCCTTCACAGTGGTCCTGAGCTGGGCTGGGGTCAGGCCTCTGTGCCCCTGTGCCTGCTAGCCACAGCTGCCCCGGGTAGGAACAGGGCACAGTGACTTACTTCTGGGAAAGTGACTCCAAAGGGGGCTGCAGCTGGGGCTGTGTGTGGGCTGCACTCCCTGGAGCTGGGACTCACCCTTCTTCCCTGTCCCACTTTCCATTTACCCTTGCTTTTGTCTCGCTGGGAGTGTCTCTACCAATAAGGCTCACAGATAAGCTTTCACCCAGGCCCTGCTTTCTAGAATCTGGGGAGACACCCATTAAACCAGCACCATTCTGGCTGGGAGATCTTGTATCAAGATAGAACATAAGCTCCTGGCTAGCCTATGATGTAACTTCCCTGAAGTCAGGTGACTGACTCTTGACCAATCAACTCCGGACAGAGAGTAGGATGGGGCAGACATCAGCCACCTGGGCCCCAAGGGCAGATTGTCCCCTCTTTCCTCAGCAGGGGACTGAGCACAGCAAGCCCAGTACTGGGTGTCTACTATTTGGTGGGCCTTGACTAGGTTTGGTATGTTTTGTCCCCACAAGTTTCATGTGCTGGAAGCTTGGTTCCTGGTTATGGCTGTGTTGAGGTGGGGCCTGGCCGAGGGAGGTGAGTCACTGGGGGGTTGCTCCTGGGAGGGATTAATGCTGGTCTCTTGGAGCGGGCTAGCTCCTGCAAGAATGGGTTGTTATAAAGCAAGTTGGCTTCTCGACTCACTGTCTTGCTTCTTTGTTATCATGAGTTAGAACCCTCATGATTCAATTATTTTACCTTTGAATATTTTGCAGTGATCTCTCCCTCTTGCATGCACTCCCACCACAACCCGATACGCCATGTTGTGATGCAGCCAGAAGCCCTTGCAAAGGGGAGCAAGTGCCAGTCCCATGCTCTTGGACCTCACAAACTGTGAGTTAAATAAAAACCTTCTCTCTTTAGATACTACCCAGCATCAGGTATGTTGTCATAGCAAAGAAAACAGACTAAGACATGAGGCCCGAGGGCAGGAAGAACAGGATGACAGGGCTTCTATCTAGGGAGCTACCAGTCCAGTGGGGTCGTCATCTGGTCATCTCCTGGCCCTCTCAACAGAACCCCAACAGTGTCGGAGGCAAACACTCTTGGTTGCCTCCCCTCAGCCATTCCTGTTCATCCTGCAGTCTCTGGGGGGTGAATTGTGAATGCTATAAACATTCACAGGGCCAGTGATTGGCTTGGGTCTGGGCATGGGGCTCAGCAGGGTCACTGGTCCCCAGGGAAGCCTCAAAGTCAGATCTGGAAAAGGATTTCCTCCCCAGTAACATGCAGCACACGAGGAAATGCCTCGTGTTGCTGAGCGGCATGCGATTGCCTGAAAATGCAGCAAATACGGTATGGCTGTGGGGGTGGGAGGAGACGGGGACATGGTGAAGATGCCATCTTTGATGACACCGCGGAACCACAGACCCACCCCCACAACAGCTCTGGCTCTGGCTTGTAGTTATATGAGGTGGTTAGCATTCTTATTTTACGATGCCTAAGAAGTAGGTCTCTGAAGCCTCATTGCCTTATGCTGTGGTTTGGATAGTGTGTGTGTGTGTGTGTGTGTGTGTGTGTGTGTGTGTGTGTGTGTTTCTGGGAATTGAACCCAGGGGTCTCACTAAGTTGCTCAGGCTGGGTTTGAATTTGCAGTCCTCCTGCCTCAGCCTCTGGAGTAGCTGGGATTACAGCGTGCACCAGGATTGCACGCCTGGTTTATGATTTGTGTCTTAAATGCTCCCGAAGGCCCAAGCGCTTAAGGCGTGTTTGCTGCCTGTGGTGCTATTGGGAGGCAGTGGCATCTTTAGGAGGGGCCGCCCAGTGGGAGGAAGTTAGGTCATTGGAGGTGTGCCCTTAAAGGGGATATTGGAACCCCGGCCCCTTCCGATCTCTCTATTTGCTTCCCAGCTGCCATTTGTAAGTAGCCTCCTCCACCATGAGCTCCTGCCACGATATTCTGCCTTTACCTCAGGTCCAAAGCTACGTGGCTGAGCAACTGTGAGAGCAACTGTGAACTGAAACCAAGCCAGAATAAACCTTCTCTGCTTTCAGGTGGAGCATTTCAGATATGTTGTCACAGTGACAAAAGCTACCAGACCTTATTAGCTGTGGATCCCTGACAAGATGCTTAGCCAACCTTCCTTCCTTCCTGCCTGCCTGCCTGCCTGCCTGCCTGCCTTCCTTCCTTCAAATTGAACCCAGGGATGTTCTACCTCCGAGCTACACCCCCAGCCTTATTTTATTTTATTATTATTATTTTTTTTGCAGTACCGGGGATTGAACCCAGGGGCGTTCTACCTCCGCGCTACACCCCCGGCCCTATTTTTTTTATAGTTTATTTTGAAACCGGGTCTCACGAAGTTGCGGAGGGCCTCACTAGGTAGAGAGAGAGAGAGAGAGAGAGAGAGAGAGAGAGAGAGAGAGCTGAGGCTGGCCGTGAACCCGAATCCTCCGATCTCGGCCTCCCAAAGTACTGGGATTACAAGTGTGCGCCACTACGCCCGGCTCTTATTTTATTTTTGAAACAGGGTCTCACTATGTTGCTGAGGGTCTCACCAGGTTTTTGGAGTTGGCCTCAAACTTGCAGTCCTCCTGTTTCAGCCTCCCAAGTACTGGGATTACAGGCATGCGCCACTGTGCCCAGGTGATGCTTAATTCTTCTGTAAAATGGACATAAAATAAGACCCACCTCATAAGGCTGCTGTGAGGTGTAAATGTGTTTCATGTGTGTGAAGGTTTGTCACGGCACCCAGCACTCGGGAAATGACAGGTAAGGTGTGTCGCCTTAGTTTCCCCTTTGAAAATAGATCTTAGGTAGACAGCATTGGATTAGTCGGGAGCCTGCATCCGCTATGTGCCACTGGTATACTAATTAGAATGACAAACGCTCTAGCCTGCTGCTCAGCTGAAGCACCATGGCCAGTGGTGGTGACTCTGCCCTGTGCTCCTCTTGAGCTGGCCACTGGCCACAAACCCCCTCCCCCATAAGCACTGTCCTGAATTCTGTTTATCATTCCTGTGTGTGTGTGTGTGTGTGTGTGTGTGTGTCTTATCACATATAAATGTTCATTTAAACAACATGCTGCTTCTTTCTTTCCCCTTCCTTCCTTCCTTCCTTCCTTCCTTCCTTCCTTCTTTCTTTCTTTCTTTCTTTCTTTCTTGCCTGTTTTTGATTCTTGGGAGAAGGGTGCAGGCTTCCTAGTCTTCTGGAAGGTTCTTTCCCTGCAAAGACGCTTGCTTGGGCCTCCTGCTCCCTGTGCGTGAAGGCAGTGCAATTGCTCAAGGCCTTTTTGAACGGAGGACGAAGAAACACACACTAGATCTTTTCTCTAATTTCTTGCACTTGGTTTGGGCGTGGAGGGGTACTGGCTTTCCTAAGGGGGCTTCTAGGAATGCTTTCCTTCTGAATCTGTGTGCGAGGGGCTTCCTGTCCTCCTGGCCTGCTGCCCTGCTGAGTGCAGGGTCCAGGTATGAGGGACCAGGGATGTGGCTGCTCAGAGCCCTGGCCCACACGGACAGGCTACAGCTCTGTGGAATTTTTCTGATGCTTTTGAATCCCCACTGGGAATCATTTTCCCTTTTCCATCCCAAATATGGGCTGGGGCTCTGGAAGGCGTGGGAGAACTAATTTGAGGCGAGTGTAAACACTTCCATGCCAGTGGAACCCTGGCCAGCAGGAATTCCAAGCCATCCAAGAATTCTGCCAACCTGGAGTTTGACTTTGGCTTGGACCCTCTGGTGTAGCTACTTTTAGCTGGGAACATTTTTTTCCCAGGCTCTTGAAGGATTACGATTTACTTAGCAAAAACCCCACAGTTACTAGAGGTATTCTGCACCGAGTTGGCCATTTACATGCCTGCTTCCCTAATTTCCCCTTTCTGGGTGGTAGAACCTACATAACCGTTAAGACAAAGCTCAGGAGGCAAATAAACCTGGCTCTACCCCTAGGCCTACCTCTTATTGATTTGGGACCAATGACTTGACCTGTTTCCATTTCTGGAAAATGGCTATAATTGTGACACCTACTTCTTGAGTTATGGTAAAGATCAAATGAGAGAACAAGACATATAAAAAAAGTACTTGACATAAGCTGGGTGTGGTGGCCCACGCTTGTAATCCCAGTACTTGGGAGGCTGAGACCAGAGGATCTGGGTTCATGGCCAGCCTCAGCTACTTAGTGAGGCCTCCGCAACTTAGTGAGACCCTGTTTCAAAATAAAGAATAAAAAATAGGGCTGGGGGTGTAGCTGGGAGGTAGAATGCCCCTGGGTTCAATCCCCAGTACCGCAATAAATAAATAAAATAAAAGTACTTTTTTTTTTTGCGGTACTGGGGATTGAAACCAGGGGCCTTCTACCTCTGTGCTACACCCCCGACCCTATTTTTTTATACTTTATTTTGAAATGGGGTCTCACGAAGTTGTGGAGGGCATCACTAGGTAGAGAGAGAGAGAGACAGGGAGAGAGAGAGAGAGAGAGAGAGAGAGAGCTGAGGCTGGCCGCGAACCCGGATCCTCCGGTCTCCACCTCCCAAAGTACTGGGATTACAAGCGTGCACCACCACGCCCGGCTGACTAAAATAAAAGTACTTGACATGATCATGTTTGTACCAGTTAGTGTAGGTAAGGCTATGCTGCAGTAACAAACATCCTTCAAAACTCATGGGCTTTAAACAACAGAAATCTATTTTTCACTCCAGGTTTTCTGCATATCTAGGCCACTTCCCCATGACAACTTTCCCCTATGAGTGACAATGATCCAGAGTATTAAATTCTGGCTCCACCATTTCAACACAAAGCCTCCATGTCCATTGTGGCACAGGAGACTGATTAAAGAATTTGCCAGAACACTTCTGCTCTCAATTAACTGGTCCAAACTAGCCCCATGGTTCCACCTCACATTGAGGGTGCTGGGATATAATATTCTCTATATTCAGGAAGAAAAATAGTACCATATATTGGGGAACATTTGTAATGTCTACCACAGTGTTCAGTAAACATTAGTTCCCTGCTTTTATTTTCTACCCTCAAAGAGTTTAGAACCTATTCAAGGTGACAAGGCATCTATAGATGAAAAGATCAACATATTTTTTTAATTCCTTAGAAGCATGCAGTCCTTTGCATTTTATAGAAGCCTTTTCAGCCTCATATCCACAGTTCTCTGGTGAACATTTTCCTGCTGGATCCTGGGGTGGGGAGGAAAGACAGGGACTAAAGGGCAGGGGCCCCCCAGTGACCGGCTGGCTTTGCAGGGGAAATCCAACTGCATCAAACCTCCAAGGAGGGTAGAGCAAGAGGCTGGCAGTCCAGCCGCTCTTATGGACAGAAAGAAGGACAACAGCCCCCCACCATTGATCACTTACTGTGCACCAGGCACTGGCTAAATGCTTTGTGTGTTGTGTGTTGCCACTCCTATAGTTATACAACCCCCAACTTTATAGAGGAGGAAACTGAGACTCAGAGAGGGGAGGCAACCCGAGGGAGGGCAGGGCGGGACGGTCTCTGGTTTGAGGGTCCATCAGGGATGCTGGGTCCTCCCTTGTCCCTTCTGCTCATTGTATGGCTGAGTGGGCAAAACAGAGGGAACTGTTTACAAAATACCCGATGTGACAATATGCAAGAGGCCTTTTGCAAAAATCTACAGTGCTTATGGGAATTTCTCACAAATCAAAAACTAAGACTTACCTCTTTGGGGTAGAAACAGTCATTTGCTTCTTTTGGATAGAAGGGGGTTGGGGAGGGAGGAAGGAGAGAGGAGGCTCTCCTTCATGTTGGGGTCTTAGGCTGGTCAAGGTCAGAATCAAAGTCCCTTTTTCTTCTGTGTTGGGAATTGTGACTCAGAGCAGGGTCGCACAGCCAGGAAGCAGCCCATACAGGTGACAACTCAGGTCTCTGGATCCCCTGTCCCCTCCCTCTAGCTCTCTCCATTGGTGCTCTGGGACAGAGAGGGAGAGAGGCTGTGGCACTCAGCCATCCATCAATGCTCAGGAGCCCTGTGAGGAGAGGGTGCTGGCCCATTCTGGTGGAGCTGCTGCTCCCCATCCCACAGGAGGGAGGGATACTCCCACTGCACCTCAGCCTCCCAGTGTTTCACTTTCCATAAAGGTGAAAACCCATCCATATTATCATGCCATTTATTAAGATGATGATCCAGGCATGGTGGCACATGCCTTTAATCCCAGTACTTGGGAGGGTGAAACAGAGGATCACAGGTTCGAGGCCAGCCTCAGCAACTTAGCAAGACCCTGTTTCAAAATAAAAAATAAAAAGGGCTGGGGGTGTGGCTCAGAGGTAGAATGTCCCTGGGTTCAATCCCCAATACCAAAAAAAAAAAAAAAAAAAAAAAAAGATTACGATAAGACTGGGGGTTTGGCTGGGAGTGTACAGCACTTAGATACTCTGGGCTCCATCCCCAGCACCGCACACACAAAAGCAAGATGATGGTAAGATGGCAGAAAGAAATCAAGACAAGGAGGCATAAAGAGAAGGCTAACAAATGGGGGTCGCATTTTACTCTGTACTTACCCCCCCCACACACACACAGCAAGCCGGCCTGCCAGCAACTCCCTCCCTGGCCATCCCAGTCTTCACATTCCGATAGGCCTGCTCCCAAGTCTGCAGGTGAACTGTTCCCCAAGCCCCGAACTTGGTTGTGCCAGGAACTGAGACTGAGAATGTTTGAACTCCAGCGAGCTGCTTGCAGGTGGAGGTGGGGACAAGCTTCCCGCCCTGGACATGCGCAAGCTGAGGGTGGCACAGACACAGGGTGTTGTGGGGAGGGTCCCACCATGTAGGGGGTGCCGGCTGTTCCGTTTCTCTGCAGACCCAGTTCCAGGTAGCTGGATCCCTGCATCTCTGTCATCCTGAGTCCTGTGCCTTGTGGTCTGGCCAATGCGGGGCAGGATAGAGAGGTCAGACGGTGACAGGGAGAGCAAGGGTGCTGTCCATTCTCTGGTCCTCCCCCTGCCAGGCCACAGCTGGCAGCAGTGATATTGCTTCCCCCAAAGCCTCCACTCTTGTCGGGGGCCCTGTCCCAAGGCCATCTGCTTTGGGTTCTGCTACCTGCTCTGCTTTGGCCTGATGGTGGGAACGACGTCCTACTGTGCTAGTCATGGCGGGATTCACCTCCACTCTCTGGCTCCCCTCTCCTGCAAGTAGGCCCATCATTAAATTCTCCTCAGCTGCCCTTGGGCAGGTGCCATCTGTTTCCTGCTGGGCTTGACTCATACAAACAGGAAGGATGGGGCATTGACCTCCCAGATCTAGTCCTTCCCAGATGCCAGGGTTCCGGGGTCCCTGTGGTCATCTCGCTGTCCCAGCCCTTCCGGCAGCCGGGCCCCTCTGTGTGCTAGGCCTGTGCCGAGCTCCCGCCAGCCTTATTTATTTATCGAACAACATGCAAGCACAGTTTCCTTTTGTGTTTAATGTGTCCGCGTTTCAGTGGATTCCGACTTCAAGGCTTGGATTTTGTTGACAATAATGAGATCACCCAGACAATTATCGTTTGATTTTTCAGTTTGCCAGAGAGGGGAAGATTAAAGAAAAGTTAAGAAGCTTTGGCTGTTTCCTGTTATCCATTTGCTGGGAGGGGTGGGGGTGGGCCAGGGGCTGGAAAGAATAGAAAATCCAACTGCTTAGAAATGACCACATCAGGAGATGCTCAGACTGTGTGTGTGTATGTGGGGGGATTCACGTGGACAGGAGGTGTCCGTGTGGATGGCCCTCCAGGAATCCAGATGCATCTCTCCCCAGGCCCAGCCAGGGTCCAAGAACCCATTGGTCCCAGTACCCAGTGCTCCAGCTAAAGTCCTGGAGGGAGAAAAGAGATAGACTGGAACTCAGCAATCATTTATTATTATTATTATTATTGTTGTTGTTAATAGGATCATTATTGTTTCACCTCAGCAATGAATTTGTGGCGTCCTTCCTCCAGCCTCCGTTTCTCTCTCTGTAGAATGAGGGATGACTTGATGACATGATCTAAACCCCCTCAGCCCTGACGCCTGCCACCCCCTGCTCTCCCTTCACTTGTGCAGCTGGACTTAGGAGATGGGGAAGGAGCTTGCGACTGGGGGGGGGGGGCTTCTGGGCCTGACAGGGAGGCAATGCAGCAGGTAAAGCAGGCTCCTGTGCCCTCCTGGTTCCTGTCATGTGCTCCTGAGTCCCAAGCCCAAGAGGAAAGCCTTCTCCCTGGGGGAGGGGGCTTCAGAACACCTCCCCGGGGCCAACGGGAGAGGCAGAGGTGCTGGGCAGGGCCAGGTGGGGTTGCTGGGCTCTATGCTCTCCTTCCATCTCTCTATCCTGGGCTACCAGCTGGGCCCCTCCTGTGAACTAACCCTACTGACCAACAGGATGTAGGTTTTATGCTCAGAAGACCAGTGGCACACTCCTGTAATCCTCAGAGGCCGAGACAGGGGGATCCCAGGTTTGAGGCCAGCCTCAGCAACTTAGTGAGACCCTGTTTCAAAATAAAAAATAAGGGGCTGGGAGTGTAGCTCAGAGGTAGAAGGCCCCTGGATTCAATCCCCAGTACTAAGTAAGTAAATAAAAGTAAAAATAAAAAGGCTGGGGTTTATCTCAGAGGTAAAAATGTCCCTGAGTTTAATTCCCAACAATGGAAAAAATATATATATATCATCCAGAAAAATGACTCTTCCCTCTGGACATATTCTCACCACCCTTGGACATCCTGTGCCCTTTCTAGATCACCAAGGGGATCCCCCCAGGGTCAGCCTCCCCCTCCCTCTCTCCCTCACCACGCCCTGCCCCATCTAGACCTGCCCATCCTAGGCATTGCCCTGCCCCTCCTCCCCTGCCTTCCTCCAGCCTTGTCACTGCCACTTCTCCAAGGTTGTCACCCCACTGGTCTGTCTAGGTGTTAGTGCTACCTAACAACCTGTTGGGTATGGATGTTGGAAGTGACCCTGGGGACAAGCTCCTTGTCACTGGGGGAAAAAAAAAAAGAAATGATAGGGGGCGAAGGGGACTCAGAATCTTTAAGCAACAAGAATGCCAGAGAGAGGAAGGAACCAGTGTCCCCCAGCTCTGAACTTCAGCCTTTGTCTAGAGCTGACACCCCCACAGCAAAACAAGGCCAACAGGGCAGAATACTGGGCTTTTATAAAGCTTTTATCCAGACAGGCAGACTTTCCTATTTTTGGTGTGCAAATATCCATTCTCTTATGAAATCCTAGTGATAATGAATAATTGCCAATTCCCTTTTTAAATATTCTTGCTTGACCTAAAACACACATTGCAAAAATTGGCAGTATCATATTGATAGGCCACATTTGGGGGCAATGTGGCTATTCCCTTTGGAACCTTTGCCTTCCAGCACATGAATGGTGTGGACCAGCACATGTTGAATTCCTCTCTTGCTGGGGGCTCCCAGTACCCCCCTGGAATGTGGTTCTGGGGAGCACGGGCTCAGGAAGGCCCCTGCTCATTATTCCCGCTGGTCCCAGTGGACTGGAACCCCAGCCACAGAGGGAGTTCACAGTGGAACCCCAGTCCCTGTGAGCTTCTTTCAACTTTACATCACTACAGGTCAGAAAAAGGACACAATAGCTGGGCATGGTGGCGCATGCCTGTGATCCCAGTACTTGGGAAGCTGAGACAGGAGGATCACAGGTTTGAAGCCAGTGTCAGCAACTTCTAAGACCCTCAGCAACCTATTGTGACCCTGTTTCAAAATAAAAAATAAAATAGGGCTGGGTGTTTAGCTTGGAGGTAGAGTGCCCCTGGGTTCAATCCCCAGTACAGTACCAAAACAAACAGATGAACAAACAAACAAAAAGATCTCTGCCGGGTCAGTGATTATGGGGGGCTTTCCACTGTTTTTTCGCTCTTGTCTGAATTTTTACAAGGAGCAAAATAACTCTTACAGCTATCACCAATAAATTATCTCCATATTTAAAAGAATTGTAAGCCTATATACCTTTGCTCTCCAATTTCAAAAGTAATAATTGTTCATGGCAGCAAGTTGAAAAGCCCAGGAAAGGATGAGGAGAACATGGCCCATAGCACCATGGGTCTTTCCTTTCATCTAGGGTCTTGCAACCAATTATAAATGAAGGGGATAGTCGCTGCTTCGTGGGGGAAGCCTTTCGTAGGGCAGATAGTAAAGTCCTTGTGACAGGGACTAAAACTACTTCCTCTTGGGGTTCCCCTCTCTCTGCCCAGGGGCCTACCCCATCAACCTCCCTGGACACAGATGCCAGCCCAGTATTTGTGGACTGAATTAAAAAGCAACCCGGAAGAGCTACCCCCTTGAGACGCGGGCAGCGGCTCCCAGGCCTCCGGAGGACGCTGCTTTGATGGACTTTGACAGACACAGACACTTCATGTTGTTCAGTTCTACACAGAGCTAAGACTCCTCATCATCTCAGATGACGTGAAATGGTTTCCTAAGCAACCTGGGCAGGCCCTGGGGGTTCCGAGGGCATTCGGGGGTCCCGGGCCTCTGGGGTTGGGGGCCTGCCTCCCCCACCCTGGCTGTCATGGGTTCCAGAAGGATGGCAGATGGTTGATGCTGAAGGGCTGGGGGAGTGAGCGTGCATGTGTGTCAGGTGGGGGAGGGCAGGAAGCAGGGTCCCGCCTGGGCCCAGGGCATTGTCCGCAGAGGCAGGGAGGAGGAAGTTGCCAGGCAAGGAGAATGGGACCATTCTTCCAGATAGCTGAGTGCTCAGTTCTGGGGTGCCTCCCAGGTCGGGGGCTCCTGGCCACTGCTTGCCAGGGCAGGGCAGCTTGGGGGTCAGCACCAAAGCATGGCTGAGGGGTTCCTGAGGAGCAGTCAGTCTCGGAGTAGAAGGGAGGCTGGCACTGGGGTGCTATGAGTTCTGGGATTTGGGGCTTCAGGACCCATGAGGCCTTCCAGTTATTGTCAAGATGGGAAACTGAGGCCCAGAAAGGAGCAAGGACTTCCCTAGGCTTCCGTAGTGAGTTAGCGGCAGGGCTGGGGCCTTTATTCAGGTGACTGGACACTCAGTGTCTGAGTCTTGGTCCGTCACTTGTTAGGTGTGTCTGAGCTTGGAGCCTCAGCTTCGCCATCTGAAGAAGGGAGTGCATTTGCCAGCTTTTTATTATATAGTGAGATAGCCGAGGTGGACTGCCTTATGAAGAAAAGAGGAAAACTTAGCCCACAATTTGGAGACTGCAGTCCAAATGGCCTTGTGCAGGTATGACATCATGGCAGAAGCACGCATGACTTTCTCTGTCTGCGTGGTCGCTTTTCATCTCCTTAAAAAGCCACCAGGATTCAATCATGAGGCCTCCACCCTAGTGACCTAATGTAGTCTAATCAGTTCCCAGAGGCCCCGCTTCTCAACATCATAGTGGGATTAAGTTTCCACCCTCTTAATCTGTTAAAATAAGCCTTTGAGGATTAAATTCCTACAAGTTTGGGAGGACAAACCACATTCAACCATAGCATGGAGATAAATACAGTCCCCCAGGAGCTGATATGGGAACGCGTGTTAGCATGCTGTTTATAACTGATTCTCCAGTCTGTGTCTCCTGCTCCGGGCTTGTCCTTCAAGACCTGAAAGCCCCCTCTTGCCCCTCCGGGCTCCTCGTCTTCTGATGTCCTCTCACCAGCTCCCTGTCCCGGTGCTTGTCCCGTCTTCCCAGTGGAGGGCCCTCTCAGAAGCTATGGTGGGGGCCACGACCTTTCTTCCCATTCTGGGCACAGCCAGTCTTCTCAGGAGAAGGAGCACAGCTTCCCAGGGACGGGGGTGACTTGTCCCCGGACCGATGGCTGCTGAGAGTAGGGGAGTCTCTACAAGGAAACTAACACCTTCAGCAACTTAGTGAGACCCTGTTTCAAAATAAAATAAATAAAAAGGGGGTATAGCTCAGAGATAGAATGCCCCTGGGTTCAATCCCTAGTACAAAACGGAACAAAACAAAACAAAATCAGCAGATGCACTAGGACACTATCTTTCCCGCTTATCCTCCGTGATGTCAGCGCAGGCCACACCTCAGGCTGGAGTCCACCTGCAGGGCCATTTTGTTTGGCCCACAGGGTGATTTTAATTAAGTATACTTTTATTTGGATAATGTACATACAGTAAAATTCTCCCTTTTTAACAAATGGCCCTGTAAATTTTGATAGGCCATCACTATAATCAACTGATAGATCATTTTCCTCACTCTCCAAAATGCCCCCATGTCCTTTGTAATCAATCTCTGCCTCCACCACCAACTCTGGCAACCACGGATCTGTGTTCTACTTGTAGAGTTTTGTCTTTTCCAGAATGTTATGGAAATGGAATCCTCTACCACGGAGTCTTGAATCAGAGTTTGCAGTTATACATTTGAGAAACAGATTCAGCAGCTTTATTGTATGCATAGGCAGTTGGTTCTTTTTATTGCTGATGTGTATCCTACAATTTGATGTCTCACAATTTGTTTATCCATTCCCCAGTTGAGGGACATATGGATTATTTCTAGTTTTTGGCGATTACAAATAAAGCCATTCACATAAACCTTCACGTACAGGTTTTCATGTGAACATAATTTTTTATTTCTCTTGGGCAAATACACAGTAGTGGGATTGCTGGGTCACATCATAAGAGTGTGTTTAACTTTGTAAGAAACTGGCCAAATGGTTTCCAAAGTATTGGCACCATTTCCCATTCCCACCACCGACATAAGAGTTCTAGCTGCTCCATGCACTCATCAGCACGTGGTGTTATCAGTTTTTGTTTTTAATCTAGCCCTCCCAGTAGATGTGTGGTGTCATCTTGTGGTTTTAACTTGCATTCCCCAATGAGAGATGATGTTGAGCATCTTTTCATGTACTTATTTGCCATCTGTATGTTTTTTTTTCTGGCGAAGTTTCTAACTCTTGCTTATTTTGTTTTTAATTGGGGTTGAAGAGTAATTTTTATATTCTGGATACAATACAAAGTGCTTTTAAAAAATCATGATATTTTAAAAATATTTAAAGAGATTCCAAGTAAACATATGGATGTCTGTTCTTGCTTGTTTGTTTTTCAAAAGGAAGATGTGACAAGGCAGAGCTCAGCACCATGTGTGGCGACAGTGACGATGGGTGGTGCGCGCATCTCCACGCGGGCTGTGTGCCCCCGACTCCTGACTTGTTACATACCAGCCTGGCTTCTGTAGGCATCTGAGTTTGAGGCCTCCTGAATAATGCGCTTTGTTTCATCTGCGATGTGTTGTCCATATGTGTAGTGCCCCCTGGGGCCAAGTTTGGGTTTTGCACCATTTTTCTTCCAATTTTTCCAATTGTCCCTTGCTAGGGATGGAATTCCTCCACACCCACTTATTCAAATGGCCACAGATGGTTTCTTGTTGCTACCTGTCTACGATGTTGTGCCATGCACATGGTAGTTTATGTAGAGGACATCTTTTGGAGTTGTGCAGTGTACAACCCACACTGCCATACATGTTGGCCCCATCCTTTGTCTCCCCCTAGCTCAGGTAGGGAGATGCTATGTGGCAGAGACTAGAAACTGAAGTCATCTCAAAATAATCCCTCTTCTCGGATTTGCCTGCCAAAGTATAAATTCAGTGTGAGAACTATAATGGCCCACGGTTCTCAAGCTGGAGCACGCAGCAGAATCATTTGGAAGGCTTGTTGAAGCAGATAGCTGAGCAACACTGCCAAAGTATCTTATGCAGTAGGTCTTGGGAGGGGCCAATAACATGCGTTTCTAACAACTTCCCAGGTGATGCTGATGCTGGTGGTCCAGGACCACAGTCTGAGAATATCCCAGAGGGAAGGAGAGAAGAGAGTGCCTCTGAGTGGAGGAGGCTCATTTAGAACAACTGAGGCCAAGAGAGGAAAACTGAAGTCCCTGAGCGTGGAAAAGGGTGTGAATTTTATGACCCCTAAAGTAACAGGGCAGTCCACGGGGAGAGGGGTGTGGCCAACTCTCTGAAGGAAATGGCCACACCTGGGTTGGCTAGAACCAGGCCCCAGGCCTCAGCCAGGATCCCACGCCCAGGTGTGGCTGGAGGCCATGCCTACCGGAGGTGGAGGTCACAGCTGCAGCCTCTGAGGGGCCCTGTGGGGTTTTCCAGGTCTGGCACAGGGTAGGGACCCAGCACAGGGACCTGGAACAAACTCCCAGTCAGGTTTGCTGGGCAGAGGCTTGGAGCAGTGTTTAATTTTTAAAACAGTATTCATCAGTTTAATTTTTTCTGCTTTATTGACAAAACTTGTGTATATTTATGATGTATAACGTGATGTTTTGATATATATTGTGAAGTGATTACCACAAACTAATTAACATTAATTACCTCGCATATCATTTGTGTGTGTGTGTGTGTGAGAGAGAGAGAGAGAGAGAAACATGTAAGATCTACACTCAATAATTTCAAGTACACAGTGTGATTTAATCTCATTATATTATGCATTAGATATCCAGAACTTGTCCATTCTGCCTAACTGAAAGTTTGTACCTTTGGACAATTTCCCCATTTCCCCCATCTCCCAGCCCTGATAATCACCATCTTTCTGTGCCCATCTTGTTTCACTTAGCATAAGGTCTTTTAGGTTCATCCATGTTTTTACAAATGACTAGATTTCCTTCTTCTTTAAGATTGAGTAATATTTTATCACACACACACCACACACACATGCATGCACACTAACTTTTCTTTATTCACCTATTGATTTACATTTAGGTTGATTCTATATCATCTTGTCTGAGTTAAATAATGCTCCAATGAACACAGGAGTGCAGGTATCTCTCCAAGATACTGATTTGGTTTCCTTTATATATATGTAACCAGAAGTGGGATTGCTGGATCATATGGTAGTTCTATTTTTAATTACTTTTTTATTGATCTTTTAGTTTTGAATATATCATCTCACTCTCCCCTGGCTTTTAAGGTCTCTGCTGAGAAATCTGTGGATAATCTTATGGAAGTTCCCTTGTATATGGTATGTTACTTTTCTCTTGCTACTTTCAAAATTCTCTTTGTCTGACTTTTGAGAATTCAAATGTGTCTTGATGAGGATCTCCTTATATTTAATATATTTAGGGTTCTTTAGGTTCCTTGGGTCTGCATGTTCATTTCCCTGTTGTGATTTGGGGAGTTTTCTGTGTTTCTTTAAAAAAGTTCTCAGTCCTTTCTCTTTGTTTCTTCTAAGGATCTTAAGATATAAACATTAGTTTGCTTATTGGTGTCCCATAGGCCATGTTCACTTTCTTCACTTTTTTATTTCATTCTCTTTTCTTTCTGTTTCACTTACTGGGTAATTTAAAATGACCCGTTTTTTGAATTTGTTGATTCTTTTGCTTGAGTCTGCTATTGAAGTCTTCTATAGAATTTGTCTGGTTCTTTATTATGGTTTCTCTCCCTATCGAGCTTCTAATTTTGTTCATATATTATTTACCTTGTATCATTTAGTTGTCTATTTGCTCTTTTAGTTCCCTGAACTTATTTGAGACAATTATGAGTTCTTTATCAGGCAGTTCATGAATTTTCATTTCTTTAGAGTTGGTGAGTGGTGTTCCTTTGGTGGTGTCACATTTTCTTATTTGTGACCCTTGTAGCCTCACATTGTTGTCTGAAGAAGCAAGCACCTCTTCTAGATTTTACAGATTGGCTTTCACAGGGAGAGCCCTTTACTAGTCAGTCCATTCAGAAATTCTGGGCAGGCCCTCTGGTGGGTCCAAAGACAGGCCTGCTGCTGGAATCCTTGGGCAAAGTGGCCTGGTCCTTGAGTCAGGCCAGCCTAGGAGGCTGGACCTGGGGGTTTGGCCTGGTGCCAGGGTCCACTGGGGTTGGCCTGGTGAATGGGTTTTGTGGGGGTAGGCCTGGAATCTGGGGCTGTAGGGCTGCCTGGCGTGGGACCAGCCTGAAGCTTGGGCCATCATTGTGAGCTTGACACTGGGCAGGGGGCAGGGGTAGAGCTTGGGTCTGCGGGGGCCAGCCTGATGCCTGGTCCTTTATGGCCAGTCTGGTGCTATGGCAGGCCTAGAGGCTGGGATCCACCTGGAGCATGGGACCTTAGGGGCTGGCCTAGGGTCATGGGGGCTGGCCTGGCACTGTAGTTCACTGGTGTGGGCCTGGTTTGTGGATCTTTGTTGAAGTGGGGTGTTTGTTTCGTTTTCCTTCCTCCTCACAGATGGAATCCCTTTCTGTGCTGTACTGGTCAGGCTTGGGGAGGTGTGCTTTGGGTAACGTGAAATTGTCCTTCTTTCCCTCTTCCATGTTCCTTTTCTTCTTTCTGCGCTCTACCCAAGTGCTGTAATCTCTCACCTGGATTCTTTAGCTCTTGTAATGGTATTTTTGTGCATGGATAGCTGTTCAAATTGATGTTTCCGAGAGGGTATAGGTAAGTGCTGAAACTCCTAATCTGCCATCTGGTAACATCTCCATCCTTCATTTAGAAAAATACAACATGACTTTTTTTTTTTTTTGCGGTACTGGGGATTGAAACCAGGGGCATTCTACCTTAGAGCTGCACCCCCAGCCCTATTTTTTTATTCTTTATTTTGAAACATACGCCCGGCTTATGAATTTTTAAAAACACATCTAAGATCATGGAATAAATTTCGTACCTTCTTTTTTTTCTTCTTTTTTTTTTTTCAGTACCGGGGATGGAACCCAGGGGCGTTCTACCTCCGAGCTACACCCCCGGCCCTATTTTTTTTATACTTTATTTTGAAACTGGGTCTCATGAAGTTCCGGAGGGCCTCACTAAGTAGCTGAGGCTGGTCGCGAACCCGGATCCTCCGGTCTCAGCCTCCCAAGTACTATGATTACAAGCATGCGCCACCATGCCTGGCTCGTACCTTCTTGATATGATTTTGGTCATAAGCATATCTTCACAATCAAATACCTAGGAATAAGGCGGGTGTGGTGGCACAAGCTTGTAATCCCAGTACTTGGGAGGCTGAGACAGGAGGATAGGGGTTTGTGGCCAGCCTCAGCTACTTAGTGAGACCCTCAGCAACTTAGCAAGACCCTGTTTCAAAATAAAGAATAAAAAATAGGGCTGGGGGTGTAGCTCAGAGGTAGAATGCTCCTGGGTTCAATCCCTAGTACCGCAAAAAAAAAAAAAAAAAAAAA